>JAADXE010000140.1:0-47585 GCA_023337545.1 Pythium coloratum
AACCGGAGACGCCGACTCCTGATGTGAGCGTCCAAGCGTGACCGTCTCTGTCACACGTCGCATAAATATTTGATACGTCGTAAATATACCGGCAACTAACTGCCTAAAACCGGTATCTCAATCTTGATATTTGAAAGAGCATACTATATCCAAGTCAAGTGCGCTGCCTGCCAGTGGTTCGGTAGCTCTTCGTGGGCAACGGATCAAGTCGAACGCAATGATCCTCCGCCACCATTACGAGATATCCATCCATCACGATGGCGGAGCGACACCACGAGGTCGTGATCATCGGCGCCGGCGTTGCCGGACTGCGGACAGCCCAGCAGCTCATCCATGAGAAAGGCGTGACCGATGTGTTGGTGGTGGACGCGCTGGACCGCGTGGGCGGACGCATCCTCGCCACCACGGACTTCATCCCGGGCATGCCGGTGGAGATCGGGGCGGAGTTGCTGCACGGCGCCAACACGTCGCTCACGAAGCTGGCCGAGCAGCAGAAGTGGAACCTGCGCGAGATCTTCACGTGGGCTCAGGTGCGAATGTGTGACCAAAGCAGTCGTGGCAGTGAAGTGTATGTATTGTATTTGTCATCCCCATCACCAGAGACGCCTGCTTTGTACTCGTACGAGCGTGGGCGTCGCTGCTGTGGTGGAAGCGCATCGATTAATCAGCCATTGATTGTATTATCTCGATTATCTCCTGGCCTTCATACGTATGCGATAGAGAATGTTTCCTTATAATTAGCACCTCAGAGCTGTGGGTTCCTTCGGGGACTCGCGTTCACGCATGCATTTCGGTGTCACCAGTTCTTGGCCATCGAGTCGCATGTATCCCCTCTGAGGGGTCAGTCCGGATTCAAACATATACCAATCAAAACCTTCCAAATACATTTACATATTGCATGTCACCAACCACCTCTCACTGGCATTTTCCATTGTGCATTGTGTGCTTGGCTAACTCTGTGGTCATAATGGACTTCTATAGGGGGACGGTGGTCCTACGGATCCAGCTCCTGACGGAGGCATCGGCTACTACTACCTGGGCGACCAGAAGCGCATGCTCGCGTACGACTCGGAAGATGCCGACTTCTGTGCGTTCAATGACGCCGTGGACGCGCTGAGTGAGATCGAAGACGTCGACTCGATCCCTCCGACGGCCTCCATGATGGACTACTTCAAGGGCTGCAATCTGTCCGAGTCCATGATGAAGCTCGCGGACGCCGGCTACGCTAACACAGCAGGCAGCAAGCTGGAGGACATCTCGTGGCGCGTCACGTGCCGCTACGAGCGCCAGTGGATCGAGCTGGAGGACGACGGAGACTACCGTCTGCAGCCGACATTTGGCCGCGTCATTG
The DNA here is from genome assembly GCA_023337545.1 of Pythium coloratum. Lineage (NCBI taxonomy): Eukaryota > Oomycota > Peronosporomycetes > Pythiales > Pythiaceae > Pythium > Pythium coloratum. The sequence goes on from JAADXE010000140.1 coordinate 1,352, forward strand.
ACTACGTGAAGAAGTGCGTGAACGTGCAGCTCCAGTACGCCGTGCGCTCCATCGACTACAGCGGCAGCGACAAGATCATCCTCACGAGCACCACTGGGGAGCGCATCTCCTGTAGTAAGCTGGTGGTAACCGTGCCGGCGTCCGTGTTCCTGGACATTGAGTACCTGCCAGCTCTTCCACAGAGCAAGCGTGTGGCAGCTGAGTCCTTCGGCATGCGTCGTGCTGCCAAGGTGCTCATGCACTTCACCGACAGCTTCTGGCCCAGCAACACCCACGGCGTGATCTGCTCCGACTGCTTCCTCCCCGAGTTCTGGGTGAACAGCTCCGTCGGAGTCGGCTACTTGGTGGACAATGGTGACGAGCTGGCCCACAAGGCAGGAGACGCGGACCAAGTCCAGTACCTCGTGACGGGCTTCGCTGGCGCCGAGTGTGCCGAGGAGCTCACGAAGATCACGGAGCAGGAGATCGTGGCCAAGTTCCTCAAGCAGCTGGACATGATCTACGGCAGCGAGGAGGAGCCGACGCCCGCGACCAAGTGCTTCGTTCGCGGAAAGTACGTCGATTGGGGCGACATGGAGTACATCCGCGGCGGCTACAGCTTCCCACTCGTCGGACAGAGCGACCACGCGTCGAAGGACCTGGCGGACGCCATCGGCGACCGCATCTTCTTCGCAGGCGAGGCCACGGCGTTCGAGCAGCCGGGCATGACGGTGCACAGCGCCTTTGACACGGGCACGCGTGCTGCGGAAGAGGTCGCCAAGGCGTTGACTCCGTAGACAAACAATCATAGAGGAGAACAGGTCCATCAATCTACGCCATGCATCTTGTACTTTTGAAAAAGCGGGCTCGTGTATTGTGCGATGAGTTTAGATCGGGAGGCGAATACTAGTTGGATAGTTAGTGTACGGGAGAACCTGCGCTGACTCTTGTTTGTTGTTTGTTGGTGGTGGTTGACTGGACTTGCACGGAGAGGATAAGACGTGTCTATATGCACAGGAAGCTGCAAGATGCATCGTGACGACGTGGTGGGGCTTGGGCTGTAGCTTGAGCGGTATCCACGACTGGGCTTGGTGATCTTGGGCTTCGCGTTGGAGAATAAGTAGGTGGTGGAAAAGCTTCTGGGAATCGAGAGAAGATGGTGGCGTGAAGCAAAGCGCTTAGTAGTAGCGACCGTGGCCGTGGCCGTGGCCATTGCTGATGCCGTTGCCGTTGCCGTTGGTGCCGCTGTTGGCCTCGCGCTCGAGGCGGCTCAGCACGTGCTTGCCGTACGTGAAGCGCTTGAGGTAATCCGCGTTGTGCTGGATGATACGCACAATGCGCTGGCGGTCCTGGCGATCCGCGCGATCCAGTAGCTTCTGGACGACATAGTTACCGTACATGTGCTTCATCATAGGCAGCAACGCGCACGACGCGCCACTTTCGTCACAGTCCAAGATGAGCTCGACAATCTGACTGATCTCCTCCTTGTTGGCGCAATCGAGACACGCCTCGACAACGTTGCTGGCGTACTTGTGCTGGCTCCACTTGGCAACGTCGGGGAGAATGGCCTGCATCACAACGGCACGCTGGTCGGGTTCGCCGTGGCAGATCACGTGCTGGACAACGTAGTTGCCAAACTGGTCCTTCACAAGCTCGCGGCACTTGAACATGATCTCGTTCACGATCGGGCGGATCTGGTTCGGCGAGCAGTGCTCAAGTACACGCTGGATGACGCGGCAGCCGTAGGCGTGCGTCGACAACACGCCTGCTTGGCCGATAAAATCATCCACAATGAACTGGATGTCCTCGCCGAGAACGTGGCGGTGTCCTTCCGGCGCGTCCAGACACTTCTTCCATGACGCTGCTTCAATGCATTTCTGCAAGACATGGTTGCCGTTCTGGTCAAGGACACACTTCATCACATGACCACGCATCTCGCGGATCAGAAGCAGTTGCTCGTCGACTTGAGTCACCTCCAACGCCTTCTGGATGACGCGGCACCCGTACACCTGAAGCGCGAGGCTGATCATGTTTTTCTTCATCAAGTTGACGAGGCGTCGCTGGTGTTCGATGCTGCCGTGGTCGAAAAATTTCTGGATGACGTAGTTGCCGAAGACGTCCGTCATGAGCGACATGGCGTGGGGAAACACTTCGTTGAAAGCAACTTCACGGGCACGGTCGTCAGCCTTCTCGAGCTTCTGCTGGATGAATCGGCTACCGGCTTGGTCACGAGCAAACTGCACAAGATGACCCTGGATCGTGCAGAGATCCCACTTGTCAGCCTTCGCAGCGGACTTGAACTCCTCCAGGAGACTGGTCGCTGAATACGAGTGTGCTGGGTGCACTGGGAACTCGTTGCGTCGACTTGGCCCGGACTTGGAGCGATACACCGGCGATGGCTGCGGGAAGTTGAACATGTGGTGTTCTGGCACCTCGTACCCGACAGGAGATGGGTATACCATCGACCCTTGACCTTGGAACATTCTTCCAGGGGTTTCGAGGTGACGGTAGACACCACCGCCGAACTTCGGCGCATACATATCGCCTTTGTACGATCCACGACTTCCATGCGAAGCTTGTCCGTACTCCATAGGAGGGGCGGGGAAGCGACCACCGGAGTAGAGCGAGGGGGTTTCAGTACGAGCCCAACCTCGGGGATCACTGGGCATCGGACTCTCGTACAACACACGAGTCGCTGGAGCCTGGAAGCCTGGAGGAGCGTTGGTGGGGTAAGGTGCCACGAACCCGTGCTGGTTGTGGCCACGGTGCGGCGAGCGCAAGTCGAGCGCATGTGGCTGGAAGCTTCCTGGAGGCACGAAGACACGCTCACCGACACGAGAGGAAGAACGTGGATCCACTCCCATTGGGGCCAAGCGACCAGTGTTGTTGATGCGAAGATGCTTCATCGCCCCGACCATGGACTGCTCATCCATGTCTCGAGTTAAATCGTGGAGGATGCCAGGGCACCCAAACACTGGCGACGGTGTGCGTGGGAAGTCTTCTTGGACGCGGTCGACGAGCGACAGGAACGAACCACTTGAACGCTTGTCCGGCGGCACAAATCCGCGGTGGGTGAACGAGGCTCCCATTCGCTGCGCGTTGGGGCCGCGCATCATGTCGTGGTGGGGATTCGACTCCCGTGGAGAGCCAAACGGACTGACAGTCGCGACACTGGCCTTCTCCATCGACTTGTCCCCGTCGTAGCCTTCTTCGCTCCACAATGAGCGACTCTTCTCCGTGGCCCCGTGATGACCAGGGGCTCCAAATCGAAGCTGCGAGAAAACATCCCACAAAGATAAGAGAACAGCAGTGTTGAGAGAGCTGCGAATAGAAAGAAGACATACCGAGTCGACTCGCTGGCCATCTTGCTCTGTGGATTGCTTCATGAACAGAGAATCCAACTGGAACAAAGAACAACGTCAGTCAAACAACAAGAGTAACGAGGAAAGATGGTAAGCGACTCACGTTGTCTGCCACGGGTGGAGCACTCCACGATCGCTGGAGATGCTTTCCGAGCGGCAAGATGAGGTCTTGGCGGCCCAATTCGATGGGCTCTTCGTCTTGGTTGTTCTCTTCAACGCTCTCACACAGTGGGAGACGGCTAAGGCCGTAGGCTCCGCTTCCCTTGCGCACGGCTTGCTCGTGTCGGCCTTGCTGGTCATCCACATGCGTTGGCGGCGTCGAACTCGACCGCTGGAACAAGCGAGACGAAGACAGAAATCCGCCCGAAGCCCACATGTTGCTTGGCATCGAGTGGTCATTGGCTCCGTCTTCCTTCACGATCTTGGCGGGTTCCGAGGGGATGAGCATGGCGCCGTTGGTCTTCACATGCACGTTGTCGCTCTTGCGTGGCCCTCGAGAGACTTCTTCATTCGTGGACTGGTTGGATTGCTTCATGTCGGTGAGGCCCATCGAGTTCGTTGTTGCACACAGACTTCCACGTTGCCGTTGATCTTGGTACTTCTCACAGACGATGTCTTGCACAGCGCTGGCCGTGGGCTTCAATGCGCAGGGAGGTGCGTACACGGCGTAGTCCTTGATAGCAGTAGTTCGATCTTCCCTGTGAAGCTTCAACACTGGCAGCAGGCGGAAGGATGCGATGGAGGCTTGGTCACTTGTGCGCTTGGCGGAAAAATGCCGAATGAGTTCGTTGCCGCCCCCGCGCCGCGCTCACTTCTTTCACGCGCGTCTGTTTTTGTTGTTGTGCCCCAACGCGTCCGCGGTCTGCGACTCGCAGTTTACTCGATCCACACTCCGCGTGTGTGGTTCCTTCTCTTCTCGTGTGGCCGGGTTGCCACCTCGACCGTCTGGTTATTTTTTTTGCTCTTGGTTGCTTTTTGGTTTTGGCCGGCGGTGGAGTCTGTCTGAAAGGCAGTGACCCAGTGTTCGGTCCCTCTCCACCCGCGCCATCCTCACTTGGACACACAAATGGTCGCGTTGCAGTCGGTTGAGGCGGCTTGGGTGGGTCGAGCAGGTGAAGAAAGTTCACACGAAAGGAAAGAACATGCGTAAGTAATATACGGGAGGGCGAAAGATAACCGCCTTGCTTGAAACGCTGTCTCATGGTTTCATGAGTTGTGGGCATCAGATAATCAGAGAACTTCTGACTACACGTGGACCGTTGGTGCTGCAAGCTAAATTTGTGCGTGGATCGTGAGAAATCCCCACACAATCTCAAGCAGAGCCAGGGATGAACGCGTGGGTGTCGGCGAGCAGGTTAGCGCATGGTAAGCAACAACACCCAGCAGCAGGGTGTGGTGTGTTTTATCTTCACGAATTCGATGAAGAAATAAATTCCCGTCGCATCGTAGTTTGGCAGTGGCTTCACTGCTTCTTCGTTCTCTTTTTTCTGACCACAACTCGCTGCCACCGAACGGGAAACACTACGGTGGAAAAAATCTTCGGAAGTATCGCCCGAGTGCTGCCAGTGGCAGCTTGCCAGCCAGTGATTTGGGCGAGCACGTCTGCAACTTGCGCAAGTGAGGCCAGCTGTGTTGCCTAGCTTTGATTTTGTTTGGCGCTGCCTCGATGCCAATTCGTGTGGCTGATACGGCAGGCTTCGTTCGATCTTTTGCTCGCTGCCCTAGCTGATGTATTTTACCGACAAGTTGAAGTCGTTTCTGTAAATTTCGCCAGAGTGACAACCACTCTCGTTGCAGTTGGCCCATCTCCCTGATTGTGGTGTTGGGGAAAGTTGTGCGGCCTCAACTGCACAAGATACGGAGCCCTTTTCACGCACGTGACGACGCCGGCGCATCCACAGACGTCGAACGAGTCAGATTCTCATTCATGGCTGCTTGAAGCAAAGCTGTTCAACGTGTAAAAACCCTGCCACTGCGTTGTGGCTGTCCCAAGCGAGACATCGAACAGGTGCGTTTTTCATTCTATCCACACTCTGTTTTCATTCTATCCACACTCATTTTTCTTTTCAATCGTGTATGCATGCATCCACCGTTTTCCTGTTTTGTTCTGTCCAAGAAAAGAAACAACGCGAACGCACTTCCCTGTCTACCGTACGTGTTCTCTACGATCGCTGTTGCTTCAGCGACAGGACGGCCAACGCAGCCACGCCAGCCGTGACCAGCGAGGCTGCGGCCAGGGCCTTTGAGGACAGAAACCACGGTTCCTCCGTTTTCTTCACGGCATCCACACCCTGTCGCTCTCGCTGGCTCTTGGTCTTGCGGGTGAAAATGGACGCTTCCGTATCTTCGGCCTGCAGCTGCGCTTGCTTGCGGGCTGCCACGCGCTGCATCTCGGCGTCCACGTCCACGGCCGGCAAATTGGCGTCGTCGACGTCGGCCAATGGCGAGTTCTGGAACACGCCGCCCCATGTCTTCTTCTCCTCTGCCTTCTGCTTGGTGATGTGCTTGGTGACCTGCTCGAGCAGCATGCGGCACGCCTTGTCCTTGGGGTTCAGACGCACGGCAATCATGAGGTCGTTGCGCGCTTCCATAAACTTCTCCAGCTTGACGGCAGCCTTAGCACGACGGAAACGAGCCTTGGATGGCCAGTCCTCGAACATGACCTGCTCACTCAGCCCGAGGCGACCCATCCACTGGACGACGTTGCCTTGCTTGTTCTCAGCCAGCACAGACAGAATGCTGAGTGCGTTTGAGCACGCAATCTCGGCGTCTTCGTGCGCATCCATCTTCAACTTGCACGTGCCGATGTTGAGGTGGCAGCGAATCATGGTCTGCAGGATCTCAGCCTTCTCCTTGTGCGTAGCGATGTCCTGGTCAACACGCTGCAGGAATCCCAGCGAGCGCAAGTAGCTGTACACGGCTTCCTCGAACTTGTTGTCCTTGAACTGTGCGTTGCCCTGCTCGGTCAGCTTAACGGCCTCCGCAATCAAGTCCTTGTTCTTCATGTCCTCAATCGCCTTGGTGGGAAGAGAAACATCCTTGCGGTGCATGTACATCTTGCCATACGCAGACTGCACGACGACAACGTCATCATGTGGGCGGATCTCCACGATCTCGCCGTTGCCGTACGGTGTCGCGACCTTCATGTACATCTTTAAGTGAGGCGCGCTCGGCTCCTCCACGACATCCGCCTGGCGCAAGTACGCCGTATTCGCACGCTTCGACGAAGGGTCCTTGTCAAGCTGCACGACGTAGATCTTGGTTTCCGCACGGAACGACACGATCACACCACGACCGAACGCTGTCACCACACGGGTCTTGTCCGGCAGCGGCGCGCGGGACACAGCACCAGGGTGGTGCGCCTCCACACGGAATCGGTTGCCTGGGATGTACAGTTGAGCACGAGCCGTAGTGCTGCCGTAAGCGGCAGGGTGTTGAGCAGATGCCTTGACGAGCGGCGCGGTCTGACGGTAGAGCTCGACAAGGTCATCATTCGCCTTCTTCTTCTCGATCAACACCGCAAGCTTGCGCTCATGGCGCACTTGCGCGTTGTACTCGAACTTGACCTCCAACTGGATCTTGCCTCGGGTCTGGCCAGCAGAAGTGATCGACGACGCTGGGGTCTTCAGATCGAACCACTGCGTGTGGGTGTGCTGGTCGAGGAAGGCAGCGGCGCTGAACTCGACTTCACCAAGCGCAATGTCGGCAATCACGCCAGCGCTGCTGTTGACGGTGGCCTTGACCGTAAACACAGTCGCCTTGACGCCATCGTACACGATCGTCTCGTTCCAACGCGCGCTGCCGTCGGTAGCCGACGTCGACGCCGTACGCGAGTGCTTCTTCGTCGTCTTCTCACACGCCGACGATGGCGCAATCACCGTCGACACATACAGCGACGCACTGGCACTGATGAGCACTGGGTTCTCAGCGATGGCAGTTGCCAGACCTTGCACGGCAAGCACGTTGATGCTCAGTCGGCCAGCGGCCTTGCCTGTCTTGGCGTTGACATCGACGCCGTTCTTGTTCGGCTTCGACGCCACATGCGCATCTTCGAGCTGCTGCAGCTCATGCTCGTACTGCAGCGACAGCACTTCCAGAGGCGAAAGCGTCAAGTTCTCCCAGGACAGCGCACTGGTGGACGACGCATTGGACGCAGGTGACACGCTCATGGCTGCTTGTAGATGCGGTGGTTCGTGGGCTTCCGCTTCACGTCAATGCTGCTGCTGGCTGCACCTCCGGACGGCGACACTCGAGTGTCATCATGAGATCAACACTCACGCGTTCTATGGACCGGACCGGTTCATTCTCACAGACGAACTTAACCGACATGAACCGGTCAAATTAACTGTTATGGTTCGAAATATCATACTCAGCATCTACCTTCGTGAATAAATACGAAACCACACGATATCGAATGGAACAGGTAAAAACAGAGTGAAGGTTGCTTACGCTCATGCGCTGCCTGGATTGGCAGCATCATTTCCATCGGACACCCGACGAGAATGCTACCGTTAGCGTCGCCTTTGTCGCACGCTACGCAGCGCAAGCGAGCGCTTAACGCGACAAGTGGTGCACCGCCGTCTTCTCTGCAAAAGGGGCGTCAGGACAAGGTGCGGCTCATCGAGATCGACCGCAATGCGCTGAAACTACAGGCTATCGAAGAAGAAGCTCACGCCGAAGAACTGAAGCGCGCTCACGGCTCGACCACGTCCTTCTGGGGCAAGAGCCTGGAGTGGACGGGCTTCCCGTGGTCCAGCAATGAGCCAGCGGCCTCGGAGCGTCCTCTGCAGCCGCGTCGCCGACGCAGAAGCCGCACAACCAGCGAAGACCCGCGTTTCGCGCCGCTGTTTGCCAACAATGTCGTCGTCAGTTCCAAGTACAACGCCTGGAACTTTGCGCCGCGTGTGCTACTCGCCCAGATCCAACGGCCATCCAATATGTACTTTCTGTTCATCGCCGTGCTCCAGACCATCAAGGAAGTGAGCAACACGAGCGGCGTGCCCACGATCCTGCTGCCGCTCACGATCGTGTTCATCTGCAGCGCCATCAAGGAAGCGCTGGAGGACCGCGAGCGCCACCGCGCTGACCACGTGACCAATAGCCGCACGGTGCTGGCTCTGTCGGCTTTGGGCGTGTGGGAGTCGCGCAAATGGGGCGACATCCACGTCGGAGACATCGTCAAAGTGCAGTCTGGAGAGACCATCCCGGCGGACTTGTTCATGCTGTCAGCAGAGGAGCAAGATGACGGGTTCTCTGTTGACGACGAAGGCCTGGGAGACGAAGAGATGAAGAGTGAAGGCAGTGTTGACGGAGAAGAGGATTCGTTTGTCCACTCGACGTCGCTGATCTCACCGCGTGACTCGGCTCGTCGGGGCGGCAACCTCGCGTACATCGAGACCAAGTCACTGGATGGCGAGACAAACCTCAAGATCCGCTCGGCGATCCCCGTGGTGTCGGCGCTGACGTGTAGCGAATCGGATCTGCTCAAGCTGCGTGGCGTCGTGGAGTGCGAACCGCCCAACAACCGGATCAACTCGTTCGAAGGCAAGTTCTCTGTTTTCCTGAGTCCAGAGCAAGCGCAGAAAGTCGGTCTCGTTGGAAAGACGGCGACGAGTGGGCTGTTGAGCGAACACCCCGTGCTTCAAATGGTGACGCGCGCTGATGAGTCAGTCGGTGTGCAACTCCCAATCACGGCGAAGCAAATGATTCTGCGCAGTTGCGTGCTCCGCAACACGCGGTCCGTCACGGGTCTCGTCATCTTCACAGGACACGAAACGAAGGTCTTCTGCAGCAACACTGAGCCCGTGGTCAAGTCTTCATCGGTCGAAAAGCGTCTGAACGGCTTGATTATTGGCGTTGTGATGATCCAGCAAGTCGTGTGCTCCCTCGGCGCGTTGCTTGGTGCGTTGTGGATGATCTCGAAGGGAGATCTCCACTGGTATCTGAAGACCCACGTCCACAAGTCGGAAAACTGGAATGAAGGCGTCTCGTTTCCGTACGAAGAGCTCATCAAGCTCCACTTGCGGTACTTCATCATCATGCAGAACTTCGTGCCGATCTCGTTGAACGTGTCACTCGAGTTTGTGAAGTACTGGCAGGCGTACTTCATGGAGCAAGACATTGAGATGTACGACGCTGCCTCCGACACGCCAGCGATGGTGCGCTCGTCCGCGCTCAATGAAGATCTCGGCCGCGTGCACCACATTTTCACTGACAAGACGGGCACGCTGACGATGAATCTCATGCTGTTCCGGTTTTGCATGATCGGTGACAAGAACTACGGAGGCGAGATGCGCACGGAAGAGATGGAGGCCGCGACGTCGTTTCCCGACAGTCCAGATGAGCCGACGCGTTTCGTGGAGTTCGACCCCACGGAGTTGTTCGCCGACTTGCAAGCAGGAGGTCATCAAGGCTCGAAGATTGAGCTGTTCTTGAAGCATTTGGCGCTGTGCCACACGCTGATTCCTGCGAAGGCCTTCTCCGAAATGTGCAGTGTTACGTCTCCCGAGTACTCGGCGTCGTCACCTGATGAGCAAGCACTCGTCTCCGCCGCTGCGTTTTGCAACGTGCGTTTCGTGCATCGCACGCCAACGACGATGACGTTGCTGGAGGCTGGCAGAGAGGCTCCGTCCGTGTACAAGATCCGCAACTTGCTCGAGTTTGACAGCGACCGCAAGCGCATGACTGTCATTGTCGAGAGTCCGTCAGGCGACATTGAGTTGATGTGCAAGGGCGCTGACAATGTCATTTTCGAGCGACTTGCTGTATCTCAAGGTCAAGCCGAACTTGTCGATCGCACCTACAATCAACTATCGACGTACGCAAAGGGCGGCATGCGCACGCTGTGTCTCGCATACAAAAAGATCGATCGAGCCACGTACGACGAGTGGAACAATCGTTTCCAACAAGCATCGTCGTCCATGGAGGAGCTGGTCAAGCGTCGTCAAGGACTCGCAAATGCAATTGATCCGTTGATGAACGAGATCGAGCAGGATCTCGAGCTGCTGGGTGTGACTGCGGTGCAAGACAAGCTTCAAGTAGGCGTGCCGAAGACTCTCGAACTTCTCCAGGAGACCAACATGAAGGTGTGGACGCTCACCGGCGACAAAATGGAAACGGCTGTGAACGTTGGCTACGCGTGCAACTTGTTATCGAACAACATGGTCGTGAAGCAACTCAGCTGCGAGGATTACGTGTCGACACTGAAGGCGCTGCAAGAAATTCTCGTGTGGCATGCGCAGGCCAAGGCACTCGCCAAGAACAAGAGCAGCGTGACGTCCAGATCGACGACAGCCAGTCTGCCGCTTCGGAAGCGTCGTGCCAACAAGCGCAAGCGAGCAGCTGCACCAAAGACGTCGTACTTGCAGTCGTTCCTTGATTGGTTCACTATCAGTGGCCCTCCGAGTCGAAAGCCTTCACGATCCCGTCACAAGTCGAGAGGAAGATCCGTTGGCGGAAGCTCCTATCAGTCGCCAACGCGTGGTGTGCACGACAGCGATGGTGATATCGAGGAAGAAGAAGTGGATGAGTACGGTTCGCTTCTTGGGTCATCAAACAGCGCGTCGACAATGCACGACGGAAGCTCCAGTCGGCCTCGACGAGCAGCTCCTCTGCTGGCTTTAGTGATCGACGGAACGACTCTGGAATGTGCGTTGCGTCATCGTCTTCGATCTCTGTTTTACGACGTGACAAAGGTGTGCAAGTCGGTGATCTGCTGCCGTGTTTCCCCAAAGCAAAAGTCGGACGTCGTGGAACTGATCCGCAAATTCGAGCCCGACAGCATCACGTTGGCAATTGGTGACGGTGCCAACGACGTCGGAATGATCCAAGCTGCTCACATTGGTGTCGGCATCTCTGGCCAAGAGGGCACGCAGGCCGTCAACTCGTCCGACTACGCGATCGCGCAATTTCGATTCCTGCAGCGACTTCTGTTTGTCCATGGTCGATGGGCGTATCGCCGTGTCGCCAAGCTCATGAGCTACATGCTCTACAAGAACGTGACGTACGTGCTGACGACGTTCTGGTTCGGTTGCATGTGCGGCTTCTCCGGTCAACCGCTGATCATCGACATCGCTGCCCAGAGCTTCAATGTGCTGTACACGAGCCTGCCGCTGGTGCTGTTCGCGGTGTTTGACCAAGACGTGTCTTCCGAGAGTGCCTCCCAGGTCCCGTATCTCTACTCTCTTGGTCAGAAGGACGTGCTGCTGCGTCGGCGCGTGTTCTGGCCGTGGATTCTCAACGGCATCTGGCACTCGATTGTCATCTTCTTCGTGTCGTCGTGGGCGTTTGAAGGCTTCGTCGGGCCGACTGTTCTCGCGGCTGACGGCAAGAGCGACGGACTGGTGACCTTGGGCTTCGTGGTCTTCACGAGTCTTGTGATCGTTGTGAACGTGAAGCTGTGTCTCGAGACTTTCCTGGTGACCTGGTACTTCGTCATCACGGTGTGCGTGTCGGTCATCCTGTGGTTTGTCGTCGGCAACCTCACTGCGAACCCAAACAGCCGTGTGATCCAAGGCATCGGCGAGATGACGTACGTCCAACAGATCCCGTCGTTCTGGTTTCTGTGCGTGTTCGTAGTGACGCTCAGTTTGATGCGCGACGTGATCTGGAAGATGGTGCGACGCCTGACATTCCCATCCACGTACCACATCCTGCAAGAGCGCGAGAAGCTCCAATTGCGAAACTCCCCGCGGAGTCTCATGCGCGAGCAAAGTGAGCACCAGCAAGTGCTGTGGAACACGGACGTTCAAGCCGTGACTGCCAAGCCGAGCGTCGTCGAGTACACGAAGCTCTTGCGGCCTTTCGAAGACGAACGCGACTCGTTCCGTCGGTCGTCACCACTCGCTGAGAGTCTCATTAGCACTGGATTCACTGATATCAGTGGACGAAGCGGTGTTGTTCGAGCGCGAGGATCGTCCAACGCCGGATCCAGCTCGTGGCAGGACGATGAAATGCTAGATGAGGTGGCTGGGTCGATGGGAGAAGCTCCGTCCGAAGGCCTGCTATCGTTGACGATCCCAGAGACGCGTCGTAGCTACCACCAGTACCACGGATACGCTTTCTCAGAGGACGAGAATGTCGACAGCGATGTCGAGGCTGCGTCTTCGATGCCCACGCCTCCAGCGTCGACGTTACTTCGCAAGCAGTCGTCTCAGTCGATCGGTAGTGGTGGCGATCTGTACGACGTCGGCCAAGGCGCCTCGCCGCTGCGTGGCAGCCGCACAGCTATCAAGAAGATGATCAAGTCGGTGCGTGGCCAGAAAAACGCGTGAGCTAAGCGGAAGTTGTAGGCTCCGACTCGATGGATATCTCGGTTTGGACGTGGCAATCACGAGAGTCGTTGGCAATCGAGTAGCGCGCCGATATCGAGTGCTGCGGGACACAGTCAAGCTGTGCGACCACACGAGGGAGGTAATATGGTCTTCTGTCCCACGATCGAGGCGTGATGATCGAGCCCAAGTGGTTTGGAACCGTGGTGTTGTACTGGCGCGCTACGCGGATCGGCTCGAAGTGGTGTTCTACGACTGGAGTGTATGGGCAAGGCGTCAGAACGCGACCAGTGGTGCAGTCAGCCGACTCGGAGATGGAATCCTCGCGTTTGGATGGAAGCGGAAGCACAAGAACGTCACGGAACGACGCAGTAGACAGCCACCGGTCGACCCCATCTTCATACACCACGTGGATGTGGTCCTCGCCTGCGGCTACCCTGACATCATCAATGCGTCCGTCAAACCAGTCGCGTTCGTCCTGCCAATACACAACAACTCGCCGTCCAACGAGAGTGCTCACGTCGCTATCACTGTGGAGCTGCTGTAGCTGATCAGCTCCATTTGCGTGAACAGGAGGCGCAACACGAAGAATGTCGGGCTCTTCCCACTGCAGTTCACCGTCGGCATACTGTACAAAGCACCGTGTGTGTTCGACTCGCCCTACGACGCCGTCAAACCATCCGTGTTCTTCCTCCCAGTACACCTGCACACGGTCTCCTGCTTTCCAGACACTCTCGCCATGCCCAGCCGCGTCCATAGAATCCCCCGGACCCGTGCTTGCCTCTTCATCGTCTGACTCGAACTCGTCCGAGTACCCTTCAAAGTCTTCGTCGTCGTACGCATCTTCATCGCTGTCTTCTTGCGCTTCTCGATGCGGCTGGCGGTCGGAAGTCGAGTCTACGGATCTCGACTGTGAGATGGCGAAGGACGACGCGACGTCCTCATCCTCCTCGGGGCCCCACATATCGGAGTCTCCGCTTCTTCTTCCTCGGCGTCACCACAACCGGTGAATCGTGCGTGCTATATAAAAATCCCTCCATCCACAACTAGATAACCAAAATGGGAAAACAGGGTGATACATACATACCATCAACCCCTGATTGGTCGGCTCTATATGGCTTACGGTCAATCTCTGTGGCTTACTTCTTCTGCAGCATGCGCAGCGCCAGTTCCTCCTGGCTCGCGACCGCCGAGCGGTCCACTTTCCGTCGCTTCGTCGCTCGGTCGTCTTCCTCCTTGTCATCACTCTCTTCTTCTTCTTCCTCCTCGTCGTCACTCTCTTCCTCTTCATCCTCGTCGCCACTGCTCTGCATCTCTTCGTCATCGTCTCCGCTCTCGGCATCCGACGGCATCACCAGCGTCGCGACCTGCTCGTCGCCCTCGTCGTCGTCGTCCTCGTTGCGCTCGCCCTTGGCCTTGAGACGCTTCTTCGTGTGCTTGGCACGCACTCGCTCCTTCTCGAGACGACGATCCTCGGCGTCCTTGGCCTTGAGTCGAGCAGCAACCTGCGCAGCGAACGCCGACGACTTGGCCTCGACGTCCACGAACTCCTCGGCGTCCTCGTCGTCCAGCTTCTTAGCTCCGAGACGCTCCAGAATGTTCATGCCGTTGCCTTCGTCGTCGAACACGAGCTTCGACTTGTTTAGCGGCTCGCTGTCCACGCGGATCTTGAGCTTCTTCTCCTTCTTCTTCTTGTGGCGCTGGGCCTCGATCTCCGCGTCGGCATCGAGCTCTTCGTCATCTTCCTCCTCTGGCTTATCCCACGCGTGATGCTGCTTGACCACCATGAGATCATCTTCCTCATCGTCCTCCTCGTCGTCCTCTGATTCTTCCTTGGCCTTCGGCACTTCCTTCTTCTCCTTCTTCATCGCCGCGAGCTCACGGTCCAGCTTCTTCTTGGCCTTCTCGGCCTTGATCTTTTCCTTGAGCATCGCCAACTTGCGGTTGATGTTCTTCTTGCCACGCAGCTCTTCACGAAGCTTCTCACGCTCGTCTTCCGTCGTGCTCTTGGCTTGCAGCTGCTCCAAGAACGGCATGCGAGGCGCGCCGGGCAGTCCGTAGGACGCCGCGAAGTTCTGCAGCGGCAGCTGAGACGCGTCGAACACGTCCTTCATGGGCATGAGGAACACCGAGCGCACGTACGACATGAACGCCTTCTGCGCGAGCGACTTGAGGTCTTTGTCAGCGGCCACGGCCGACGTGACCTTCTGGCGACAGCTCGACGTCTTGGCGGGGTTCAGCTTGATCTCCTTGATCGGGATGTGGGCTTCCTCCATGTGCTTGGTCATGGCCTCAGCCTCAGACGGCAGCAGCGTGAGCAGAGCCTTACCCTGCTTGTTGTAACGCGCGGTACGGCCGACACGGTGAATGTAGTTGGCCGTGTCCTCCGGGCAATCGAGCTGCACGACCCAGTCGACCTTTGGGAAATCCAGACCACGCGCCGCGATATCCGTCGCGAACAGCACGGCCGCTGGCTTGTTGAGGAATTCGTAGTAGACTTCGACACGCTTGCCCTGCTTGTACTTTCCGTGGAGAGCGCAGAGCGGAATACCCGGCTGCAGCTTACAGAAGACCGAGTACACGTAGCGCACTTGGCGACAAGTCGCGAGGAACACGATGATCTTGTGCTTGAGATGCGACTTGAGGAACGAAAACAACACGTCCAGCTTCTGGTCCAATGGACACACGACGTAGCTCTGCTGGAGACCGGCGGGCGTGGCGATGGTCGACTTCTCGTGGACAGCGATGTACTCGGGCTCCTTCAAGCTCAGCTTGGCGAGGTCTTTGACCGACTTGGTCTGTGTGGCCGAGAACAACATGGTCTGGCGTTCGGCTGGAAGGTACGACACGATGGACGTGAGCTGTTCGCGGAAACCCATGTCCAGAATGCGATCGGCTTCGTCCAGCACCAGCAGCTGCAGGTTCGACGCGTCAAAGTTGGGCGTCTGCTCCATGTGCTGCAGCAATCGACCAGGCGTACACACGAGAATGTTCATGCGGATGAGTCGGTACTGTTCCTCTTTGAAGTTCTTGCCGCCGATCACGAGACCAGCCGAAAACGTGTGCGCCTTTCCGGCGGATCGCAGCACCTCAAAGATCTGGAGCGCCAGTTCACGCGTTGGCGAGATCACCAGCGCGCCGAGTCCATCCTCCACGTCCCAGCGCGCACGGTAGAGCTTCTCGAGCATCGGGATCAAAAACGCCAGCGTCTTACCGGAGCCGGTCTTGGCGGCTCCGAGGATATCGCGGCCAGCGAGCGCGTGCGGCAGCGTACCGATCTGGATGCGCGTTGGCTTGGTGAAGCCGCACTTGGCGAGTCCGCGCTTGGTGGCCTGCGACAGCGGGAACGCGTCGAACGAAGCAGCGTCGTCGAGCTGCGTGCCGCGCGCTGGCGTCTGCTCCTCGATCTTGGCGACCAGCGCCTCGACCTCGAGCCGCTCGCGCTCGTTCGCCTTCATCTTGGCCTTGATGGCCGCAGCGTCGGGGGCGTCAGCAGCACTCATGCTTGGTGACAGAGATAGATAGGTGGCAGGAGGAAGCGATGCTGGTCAATGTCGGACGCCAATGCCAATACGAATGGGTCAAAGGCGGCGGCCACTGACCTCGAAAGGACATTCGGGCACCAACCAAAAGTGCGAGGGCACTCAAGCAAGGGAGCTCCTGGACTGGCGTATATTGATACGTTCTCGAACGTATAAAAATGGCTTCAACATTGTGGGTTACGATATGCTAAGTGCGGTTACCCTGGGAAAAGCGAACTTTACGAGGATGAAGTGAGCTTGTCTGAGATCTGGATCCGGAATGGTGGTGGAAGAAAAGGAGGAAGATGCGTGGAGGGTGGATGGATAGAATGGATTATGCGGTAGGGAGCTACACTACTGTAGTTCATTATGTGCGGGGTGTCAAAAGCGGAGCACGAGACGATGACTAGAGGGCCACTTGCTGTCTTGTACGTGGCGGTTTAGAAGCTGCTGCAGCACCAGCTCGAGTTCGCCGACGCGTTCTTCACGTCCGGGTGCGTTGGCCGGATCGTGTCGGCGCGACGAGGATCGGCCTTGCGCTCGAAGATGTCGTTGTGCTCCAGAATCGCACTCACGAGCGCCTTTCCGGCGTCGTCGATGTTCTTGTTTTCCTTCGCAGAGGTCTCAAACCAACCGGAGAAGCCGTTCGTCTCGCAGAATGCATCGAGAAAGCCACGGTCGACGTCGCCCGACAAATCGCACTAATGGAGCCAAAAATGCTTAGTCATACGATGATACTAGTAGCAACAGAGAAGAATAGAGAGGGAGCACACCTTGTTTCCGCAGAGAATGACGGGCAGTGGCTTATTGTTGGGCAGCTCGACCTTGGAGTCGATCTCCTTCTTCCACTACAACCATGATGCGTGAGCCGCTGCCTAGACATCCATTCAAACAAGTGGGTTTGTACCTTGATGACGCTCTCAAACGTCTCTGGACGCGAGATGTCGTACACGAGAAGCGCTCCCAGGGCGTCCTTATAGTACACCTGCAGCACTCAATCGAATCGCATGATGATCAGATCACCACATAGCTGTTGGGTCCAACAGCTCCTTAGCACTCACTCTGTTGAGCGCGCGGAAGTGTTCCTGGCCGGCGATATCCCACAGCTGCAGGCGCACCGTCGTGCCGCTGACAGTCACGGCCTTGAGCGCGAAGTCCACGCCAATCGTCGTGCGATGGTGCTCCGAAAACGCGTCGTGCACATATCTGCGTCATCGACCAAAGCGCCTCGTTCATGAGCAGTTCTCCACCAAAATCCACGGCAAAACCACAGAACCCACCTCTTGATGATGCTGGTCTTGCCAGTGGCAGCGTCTCCTAGCACCAGCACCTTGATCACGGCGTCCTGCGCGGCACTAACGCGGCGTTCGCTCATACTCGTTGGTGTCTATGCGGTCGCGTGCTTCAACCTGTTTCTGGGTGTTGCGTGTGTGTTCTCTTCACTTCCACCCTGGGAGTCAAAGGGTCCACCAGATACCGGTACACTACCGGTGACCTTGAAGAACAAATACCGGTAAGATTCGGAATGTTCTGGCGATCAGATACCGGTACTTTGGTTCTCAAAGTGCCCTTTGCTTCGTTGTTAGCTCAACACGAACGGCCATCCATGGCTACACGCGGAATGGACATGAGCGGCTCCGGCATCAGCTCCATCAACGGCAACGGCAGCGCGCGCGTAGCTAGCAATGGCGCTGCGTCATCAGGATCCTCCTCTGCGCGTGCACGTCGCTGTCGTCTGCCCAGTGGCGAGCGCGTGGACGAGGATCCGCGTCGCCTGGACGCCGTGGTCATGATCCTCGAGGACGTGCTCTACGACCACACCAACATGCTCGCGCACTTTGCAATCGAGCGCGCGATCATGCAACTCATCAAGGAGCGCGCCTTCCGCAACACTGTGGCTGCGTACGAGGCGCTGCAGTCCTTCCGCCACGCATTCGGCTACCGCAAGCGCTTCCCGCGGTTTGTTGACAGCCTGCTGGCGCAGGAGCTGCTAAGCGTCGAGGCGGCGCAGCGCGTGATCCAGGCGTACTACGAGAGCCAGATCGCCGAGGCGCGCACGATCAAGCCGTTTGAACGAGCGAGAGAGACGCTGCACAAGCTGCGCGAGACGCACGGCTACCAGCTCGGTTTGGTCTGTGTGGGAAAGGACGACGTCCAGTTGGAACGGCTGCGAACGCTGGGCCTCGAGGAGTTCTTTTCCGAGATCGTGTTCGTGCCCAGCAACCCGAGCGTCGCGCAACTGGCCCACGCCATGAAGGAGATCGGCCGTCGCCTGATGCTGCAGCCGTCGTCCATTTTGTTCGTGGGGCGGAAGGTCTTCTACGAGATCAAGGCCGCCAACAAAGTCGGCTTGGTGACTGTGCGAATGGTAATGAGGCGGACGGACGACTGTACTGCGGGAAGAACTCATCGCTGGGTTGTCTAACTAATATCTCATCTATTTCTTGTGTTGTCATACTGTAGCTCCACGGCAAGTACTCGAGTGTGATGCCCATTGAGGAAATGGAGCAACCTGACTTCCAGATCGGCTCCATCGACCAGCTCGTCGCCGTCGTGCGGCTCGCAGACCAGCAGATGATCAAGCCCAAGATCGTCGCGCTGGGTGGCGGCACAGGACTCGCCGTGCTGCTCAAGGAGCTGCGCCATTACCCCGCCGACCTCACGGCCATCGTCACCGTGTTCGACTCGGGGCGTCATTCCGGAGCACTGCGCAAGTACCTCGGCATTCTTCCTCCGGGTGACATCCGCAACTGCCTGGTCGCTCTCTCAGACTCGGGTGCGCGCTTGATTGATTGATCGATTGCGTGGTCTCTTGACTGGATGATCTGACGATGAGGTTGGTGCGTAGACGAAGTCATGCACAAGCTCATGAACTACCGGTTCAAAGAGAACTTCATGGAAGGCTGCAGTCTGGGTAACCTGCTGCTCGCTGCTCTCACAGATATCCAAGGTGGCTTTGACAAGGCGATCACGTCCGTGTCCGACATCCTCAACATCCACGGCAACGTGCTGCCAGCGACGCTCGACAGCACTGAGCTGTGTGCTGAACTGGAGGACGGCTCTGTCGTGGTCTCGGAGGTGAACGTGCGAAGCCCAATGACGGTGGATGCCGATGGAAACGAGTGCCGCAAAGCGCCAATTAAGCGGGTGTTTCTGGAGAAAGACAACGTTGAAGCCTTTCTCCCCGCAGTGCGAGCCATCGAAAACGCCGACATCATCGTCATCAGCCCCGGCGGCTTCTACACGTCCATCATCTCGACTCTTCTCGTTCCTGGCATTCGTGATGCGATCAGAAGAAGCGCCGGCGCGACGGTGTACATCAGCAATGTCGCGACGCAGTGCGGCCAAACCGACGGCATGACGTTGCCCGACACTCTCGAGGTCTTGAACAAGTACTTGGGCGGAAACTCGATCGACTATGTGATCGCGAACAATGCGATCCCATCGCCAGAAGTCTTGGAATCGTACATGTCTCGAGGCGAGACGCTGCTGCTGCCGACGGACGAAATGCTGCAACGCGCGCAGCCGATCGTACTTCAAGGGAAAACCTTCGAAGACGTTGAAGACGGGAAAGCGTTCGCGATCAAGAAGGAGTGGAACAAGATGCCCATGATCAAGCACTGCGGCAAGATGGTCGCCGGCATGCTCTACCGCATCATCGAGCAGGAGATCGAGCGCATGCGAGACAAGATGATGCAGGGCGGCCACTTCCGCTACCAGACGCCGACCACCACTCGAGACACGGCGACTCGCACAGCAGCCACCACTCCGTCGACAAAACCGCCTCCGATGCTGAAGAAAAAGTCATCCTCGCTCAAAAATCTGCGTACCGAGAGCTTGGAAAGCGTCGCCGAGCCGGCTACTGACGAACACATCGACGACGAAACACCAACATGTGCGCAAAGACGAACGACGGTGCTTGGGGGTGTGCTTCTCGCGCTGGTGGCCATTTCGACAGTGTGGAAAACCCACCGTTAACTGCAATTAGAAGGCAGCCGAGCCCTTACAGGCTCCGCTCCGTCTCCGTGTGTTTGCCATTCCGTTCACTTTCAGCTGCCACGGATGTTGTAGATGAGCTGGCCACGTCTTCAAAGCCATTGAACGAGACGATGTACTCGCTGAACGCCTGTGTAGTCGCGAACTGCGTTCGAAATTCACGCGCTTCTGGGGCTGAAGCAGCCAAATAACTTGCTTCATCAAAGAACGCCGTCTTCTTCTTGGTGAACTCGTCCGTCCACACATAGCGATGGTACCCAAACTCCCCGATGAGCTTGTGCACAGTCTGATAAAACAGTCGACGCACTGCGAGGTCAGGGAATGCATGTGGGTGCGTTGGGAATCGATGAGCAAAGACGTGGTCGCTGCGGTTGACGTTGGGCTTGAGGCACTCGTACAGTCCTTCGCGAAGAGAGTAGAGCACTGACTGAGGAAGTCCACACGGAATCTCACCGCACACCACACAGCCCTTGTCCAAATCAACGACAAGAACATCGTCACTGATCAGCTCAGCTCGCCAGGCCTCTTCAAGCGAGTCCTTGGAGATACCGAAGATGAATGGAGTCGGACACTCGAGATACTGGAGCATACGGTGCGGCAGCACAGGCAAGTAGACGTGAGGCCACAGCAGTGGGAACATGAGCGCACGCATCGCTTCACACACTCGCATGAGCACCGACAAGTGCGACGACACGAACAACACGCGGCTCTCGAGCAGAACGGCGGCGAAGACTTGGACGACGGTCGCGACATCCATCGTATCGAACATCAATCGAATTGAATGGTCGAGCCGAGGAAGCGTTGGCTGGACCGCGAGTGAAGACGCACTGGTAACCCCCATGTTATTCTGCGGTTCAAACGACACGGAGCGAGTGAACTTGGACACGACCTTCTTGTCAAGCTGAAACGCGTCAACGGTTTGGGCCTTTGCCTTCTGGCGGGCAATCGACTCGAGTTCGATGATAAACTCATAGCCTTCTGCGAGCCGCTCGCGGAGGAGATCAACAAGCGCGAATCGCGACAAGACGCACACACCGTACGGCACCCAACGCAATCCTGAGCCTCCTTGAGTGTCGAGCCGAACTTTCTCAAAGAACGACGGAGGTAGAGGCGGCGCTGGCTTGTACATGACGAGGCAGGCCGCGTAGATCTCGTTGGAGGACGAACTGTCGCCCATCTTGAAGTTGAACGCTACTGGTGGAGGACACGTCGACGCGTGCACGACGACATTTTCCAGATCCGAGCACCACGGCAGAATGAAACTCTCGATCGAACGGTCGATGGCGATGGGGTTCGGTTCGTGAGAAAGCGGCAACTGCACAACGCGAAGTGCGGCGGTACCGGCAGCAGCCTGGTCGGCATTGTACACGGAATCGAACGACAACACGCCACAGATCGCTTCATACCCTCGCGTCGACTCGAGCACTTCGAGTGAGCGCTTGCGCAGGGCTTCTCTTGACGCCTCTTCCGGCCAATGATGGACACGCAAGCCGTAGCTGAGCAGTAACCCCGAGAGACGTTGCAGATCATCCATCGACTCATCTTCTTCCGGGCAGGCGGGGTACAGCGCGAATTCTGTGTACGCGCGGCTCATGAGAAAGCGATGGTAAAGCTCGACGTGGATCAAGTTGAACTTGGCGAGAATCGCGTCTTGCTCGTGCTGCAGTCTTGAGAATGAGCCAGTGACCGACTTCTCGATCTTGCGCATCTCTTCGTCGCCTGGATAGTATTTCTCACAAATGTATCGAATGATCTTCTTGCACTGGCGTGAGGCTGAGTCCTTGGTCTCTTTGCGCCGTCCCTGGGTCTTGAGAATCGCAGTGTAGACGCGGTAGGCTGGTTTGAACTCATACTCCACATCGAGCCAGAACGCGATCTCGCGGTGGTAGTTGTGCGGGAACAGAAACGTCCAAAAGAAGTTCGCGAATCGGTGGTTCATGAGGATATCTTCCAGGCCGATCACCTCCCGCTCCACCGACTTCTGCATCTCGAAAAACAGGTCGGTCTTGCGGAATTGAGGGAACCGTTCCATGAGATCGCGCTTCACACGAGTCACCAAGAAGTCGAACGTACGCAACGCGTCTTCGCCCCCCGTTGCAATGTCTCGCTTGATACGATGCAGCATCTCGCTGTCGACGAGGTCTGGTCCGATGTGAAACTGGGCGCCCTTGGCCAGATACTTGGTCGCGATCTTGACGCCGTACGTGCGAAGCATGAGGATGTCGTCCTTGCTGAACAATGCACTCGTACTCACGGCATGCTTGGATGATCCAGGTGGCCCGTAGCCGTGACTGGCGTTGTAGTTGGTCCGCAGCGTACACCAAAACTGTCGGTATTCTTCGAACGAGCAGAGGAAGAAGAGCTTGCTCTGGTCGGATGCATCTCGAAGCCACGCTGCGTAATACCGCATCATGCGCGGGTTGCTCACGACTTCTTCCAGCGAAATGAATCCGCTAGGGTCTCGGTCGTTTCCGTTTGCTTGGCCGTTGAAGTACTCTTGCATCCACATATTCCACTTCTGCAGCTTGGCCGCTCCAGGAGCCTTCCCAAGCACGCTGTGGTTGGTCGGCATGTTGGGATTCGGATTCTCCACGTGCTGAAGCTGCGCCAAGATCGCCTTTTGCTTCAGCGCCCATTCTTGCGTAGCTGCTGACACGAGTCCTGCAGACGGATTGTTCGAGTGCTGATTGATTTGCTGCTGCTGAGCCGGTGTGACCGACGCCTTGATGCCGTTCATGCCCGATAACAAAAAATTCCTCGCTCGCAGCTTCACATGCTGAGCCCAACGCGACCGAGCGGCTTCCATCTTGACGTCTTGCTCTTCTTCTTTGATACTCGTCATGGGCATGGGCTTGACGTGGACAGCAGCACTGGCGCTCAGCACTTCGGTGAGCTCAGTCATGGACATCTCTCTTTCCGGCTCAAACATCTCGGACTCCCGCAGCATTTGCTCTGAGATCGTGCTTCGTCGGAACGTCCCCCGACCGGAAAATGAAAACGTGAGCAGGTCGGAAAACCGCGAGGACGAGAAATCGTCTCGATCCGAGTGGATGGACGTGCTGCGGGAGCTGGCCATGCTCTCGCGGATCACTTCTTCAGCCGAGATCGTGCTGTCGGGCGGTAGTGGCGGGCTTGCATCCAGCATCGCACCTGAGAACATCATGAAACACACACAAACACCATGTTACTAGCCATTCCTCCCACCAGAGACCATCATACTGCACGTACTGTAGCGTGACGCAGAGAAGAAGCCGGATGACGACAACGGGTTGACGTTTTCTTCTGTATCAGAGCCCGAATCCTTGGAGATCGAGTTCGCGGCAGCCTGCTGCCGTAGATCGGCCTGCGTGTACAGCGTGTACAGCTTGCTCGAATCCTCGCGCCTGGACGAGTCCACGGCGAGCCGCGCGGCCTCCATGTCCTGGAGCATCGAACTGCTGCTAGTCGTCGTCTTCTTACTGACCACGACGGACGGCGTCGGCGCCGCCGCCTTGTAATTGCCGCCGCCAGAGCCCAAGGGGACATTCGACGCGCTGATGCTTCTCGTCGCCGACCGCGGCCGCGACACCTGGGCGGTGGTCCCCACGCCTCCAGACACACTGCGCGTCAGTCCTGGTTCCGCTGCTGCGTGGCCGTCCGTCACAGAGCCATTCGCGGCGTCCCCACGCGGACTAGCATGCCGCTTGTCCCGCCGTGGAGACGCCTGCGCGGCCGCCATGTACCGCACCGAACTGCGAGTCGTGCGGTCACTCATCGCCGATCACTCGCGTCGCAGCCCCTGAGCCTTCTAGTGCGTCCTACGCAGCGTGTGTGTGCCTGTAGCGTCGCGCAGATCGATCGCCCGTCGCCGTGCGGAGCCCGTCGGGATGTCACTTCGGGGGGAAGGCAGGCAATGGAGGAATTACCTTCAACTCCGTCAGCGGTCAAAGTGCAAGGGAGGGTAGCAGTTAAGTTCGCATTACAACCAGACAGCGCACTTAGCGGATAGTGGATAACCTAGTGACTCTAGACACAGTTCGTTTGATTCATTATTTGCCGCTGGTGGCGAGCCACCTTGATGAAATGCAGCGGAAGCCCCGTGGTGTTGCTGGATGGGAGCTGCGTCGTGTGCTTCTTCATGCGTCTCCGTACCTTGAGCAGATTCAGACTCGCTGCATCGAGTTTACTCACGAGGGCCTTTTTGTACTCCTCGGCTTGCTGGAGTTCGTCTTCCAGTTGCGCGACGTTCTGATCTCGCTCGTCGGCTGGATCGTTCGAGATCGACTCGGTGATCCCGCTAATGAGATTCTGCATCTTCAACTCGGTCTCCACACGCTCAGCTTCCATCACTTCCACAGACCGTGCAAACTCGCGCTCGCTCACTATCAAGCATGATCCAGGCGTCAGTTTTAAAGCACAACGTCAACACTGCAAGATCAACCATGTTGGACTCACCTCGAAGACAGTACTCACAGGTCCTGTCTGTATCTTCACGCTGGCACTTCGAGACGTGGGCAAAGTGGTGCTCCACCGTCTCACACATGCGGTCTTTGCATACGTTCGAGTCGACATGGTGCTGCAAATGGAGCAGGATCTTCTGGCAGTTGAGCAGACACCGAGCTGCCTTGGACGGAGAGCAGAACGATGCGTCGACGATACAGAACGCGTGGCGCACGGAATCCTCCAGCATTTCGTTGGCAGCCGCATCTCCGCTATTCTTCTTGTCGATCAGTTTTGAAACGTAGTCCACATATGCAACCTCTGGCAGTGGAGTCGCTGGGCCGTCAGCGTTTGGTCCTGAAACAAGAAGCAAAAATGTCAGTCCACTAATGGCACCCTACGCATCATCGAATGCACGTACCAAGTCCTAAATCCACATCTGGAGATCCTCCTCCCCTGGCTTCTGCCTCACTTTCCTCTTTCTTCTCTTCGTCAACGGCAGTTGGCTCGACCTACGCACAAGGAGATCGTCAATCACACAATCTATCATATGAAACACCCTGTTCAGCTGTGGCACGCACTTTGATGAGCGGTTCCTGCTTGATATGCCAGGAAAACGTAGAGAAATTGAACATCGGTAGTCGTTTGGCCACTGCCAAACTGTTCAGCTTCTCCACTTCTTCCGTCGCATCTCGCTTTCGTCTCAACGAAGCCTCGATCTGGTCGCTGAAGAAGTTGATCTGAGCTTGGCCGCCTCCGTGATCACGTCTGAGTGCTTGTAGTTGCTGTCCTTGGAGCTGGATGACGTGGTCGAGGCCATGCTTCTTGCCGAAAAGTCTTCGTTGTTTAACTGGAAGGGGACAACCGTCAACAAGGAACAATTAGATCCAGTACGAAAACATCTTGGGTTTCGCGACACGTACTTCGAACGCAAAATGGGCACGATTCTCGCCTGCAGAACTCCATGTGCGACTCGTACGACGCGATTGACTGGCACAGCGAGTCGGAGCACATCTTCCGCTCCGTCACGTGGCCGTAGTGGAGCATGTAGCGCTGACACGACGCCTCCTTGCACTTGATGTAGTGGTCACACAGTCGCGCGTCTTCAATGCGGGTAGCGGCGTGGATATGGCCGGCAAGCGCATCCAGAATTGATGCGTCTTCCGACGGCAATCGATCGAGGACGTCTTCCAGTTCAAGCTCCGTCTCCTCCGTTAAAGGCATTGGGATCTCTTGAGGTTCTTCCTGCGTCGCATCGTCATCCACTGCCTCACCGCCGCTTCCGTAGTCGATATTATCGGCATCTTCTCCTCTTTCGTCCCCAGCGGCGACCGCTAGAATATTCGATGGCACTTCTTCCTGTGTCTCCTCACTCGCAGTCTCGGCGACAATGTCGTTCTCCGGGTACGCGGGTTTCTCAGGCACCCTCTTCACTGGCGACAAGGCCGCCTTTGCAGCAGCGTTTCCAATGGCCGACTCGCTGAGCCTGAGCGCAACCCACATCTCGTGCGTCTTCTTCGTGCCGACGCGGTCTTCGAGCACGTGCTGTTGGCTGAATCCGCGCGAGTGCCATCGCGCTGCGCAGTCCTTGCACATAAGCTTGGCCTTCCTGCGGTCACACGTGCCGCATCTATACAGCCACGGCGCCTCTCCGCACCAGTCGCATGAGCCGCTGATCACTCCGGCAGCATTCGCCGCCATGCTGCGTCCGTTGTCGTGGATTTGGCGCCAACTTGTTGGCAAGATGGCGTCACCGTCAATCAAACGTTTGATTGCTGCTCGTCCGATTGAAGTTGGTGCAAATTACGCCAATGAAACGCCCGATTGCTCGCCCACGTGGCCACCACACGCCAGGCAGAATATGCCATGTTGCCGCTGGGAAAAAGATCGGGACATGGCATGAAGGCCGTCTGACGAAGATGAGGAGACAACGCCACGAAGTGAAAAGGATACAACGCGTGAGATGGATCCACGAGCTCAAAGCCAGAGGAAAGCGCTCTGTACTGGATACAGCATGGCCGGGGGAAACGCGGAGAACACCAGAGATAGGGGACGCATTCGTACGAGCCGCCAAGCAATATTTGGATCAGCAAATTCATCTACTACTACGCTTTTTCTGGGGTTTGACTAGGGGAAATGGAGTCGAAATTGGAAGGGAGAGCGGAGTAAGTCGGATCCGCGGAGAGAGGTAGATGGAGGAGGGTGACACGAGTCCACGAGAGCAGTTCTTCTGACGCACGGGCGAGAAGGCACACCTTGAACAGACGACACGACACTCACGCACGCAGCACGCCTCTCGCACAAAACCCGAGATTGCTGGAGAGGTCGTCTAAGTCGCGTACTTGGCCGTCCACTCTCGCGCCGTGGCGTCGTGGCGGGTACGGTCTGTTCTGTAAACCTGGGCGATTTCCGGCACGAGCGGGTCGTCCGGGTTCGCGTCCGTGAGCAGCGAGCAAATCGACAGCAGCACCTTCGAGATCGTGAGCGCCGGGCTCCACTGGTCCTTGAGAATATCTAAGCAGATACCGCCGTTGGCGTTGATGTTGCAGTGGTAGATACGCGTCGTGAAGTTGACCTTTGGCGGCTTGAACGGGTAGTCCGCTGGGAAGTAGATGTTCAGGAAGAACACACCGCCGGCGTACGGGCTGTCCTCTGGGCCCATGATGGTCGCCTGCCAGTGGAAGAGGTCGTCGCCGACTGGGCCGGCGCTGCAGTTGGCTGGGGGGTCACGGCCCAGGTCCTGCAGCTCCTTGTTGATACGCTTCAACGCCATGACGCTTGGTGTTCGGCGGTTGTCTTGGTGGGTTTCTCCTGCTTTGTTGGCAAAGGGGGAACTGAAGGGGGAACTGAAGGGAAAAGAACGCAGTCGCCGGCGGCAGCAGCACACAGGCAGTCGACTCGAGAAGGGAGGGAGGCAGGGGGAGATTGCCTTCCAACGCCGGAGGAAATAGAGACTTTCAGCCAATCAGAAAAGGGAAAGAAACAAGAAAGAAAAGCTCGAAACGCAATGCAACCCACGGAGGTTATTTGACTTCTGGAACCTTCGGCGAAACAAGGTTTTTTTTCCCGCCGAACTGTCAGGGTTACGTTTTTTGTAGAGTTGACAAAACAAGGTGGTTACGCTATTTCTGAACCCCCTGCTCAGAATTTTACGGAAGCCCAATCGTCCACGTAAAAATCGACCACACGCCAGGTGGTTGGGTTCTGGATTGATTTGATGGATGGGTTCAGCTCCTACCCATTACCTGAGGTATGTGATAGCCCATGCCAATGCACACCTACGCCAGCTGGACAAGTCAGTTCACCGTCACGGCATCGCACCGCGAGGAAAAGGCATTGACGCACAAGTGGCTTCGTGGGGCCGTATCTCCATCAATATCCACGTCCCAGCCGCACCAACGGCACAGCTGCCCGTCTGTCCACGCATCTCCTGTGTTTCATCGCGTTGGCTGTGTGGTTTCCGCGGGATTCGCTATTTTCTCCTGCACGTGACACAAGTGCTCGAGAAAGGACGCCACTACTGTTGACACGACAGTAAATGGGAGATCGCTACATGACGGCCGACTCGCCGCGAGGCGTCTCTGATGAGCGCTACGGCAAGCTCGTGCAGGAGACCTCCAAGGGCATCTCGAGCTTCAACCAGCTCACGCGGTCCATGGCGCAGAAGATGTCGCTGTTCGGCACGCCGCAGGACACGCGCTCGAATCACGAGCAGCTCAAGGAGCTGGCCGACAAGGGCAACAAGATCGTGAGCAAGCTCAACAAGCGCATCCTGGAGCTGAACAAGTCGTGCCAGGGTCCGCAGGCGCGCGCGCGCAAGACCCAGGTCACCAAGCTCTCGAACGACTTCAAGAACCAGGTCCAGCAGTTCGAGACGACGTGCAAGAAGCTCGTGGACTCGGAGCGCCGCAGTATCGAGCACATCCGGCGGTCGTCGCATTCCTTCCGCCATGATGACGACAACCACGGCGGTGGCGGTCGCAAGCAGAGCGGTGGCAGCGGAGGAGGTGGCGGCGGAGGCATGAACCTGAATAACTATAACGAAGACCAACTCTACGCACAGGCAAACGTCATCCGCTACGACGAAGACGGTGAGTGATACTACACGTACTTTCGGTGCTGGAAGGCCCTGTACTGACGACGCGAACTGTGGGATTGTAGATCTGGCTCGACGAGAAGAAGATATCATCCACATCAACCACCAGTTGCGGGAGGTGAACGCGGCGTTCCGCGAGATCGACGGTCTCGTGCAGGACCAGGGCGAGACAGTGAGTACGTACCACCGCCGCTGCTGCCTTTATTACGTAGCCCTTGGACCCACGTATCTAACTCAATGGTTGTCGTGCAGTTGAGATTGAGGAAAACACGGAAGTCGTCAAGGACAACGTCAGCAAGGCGCTGGAGCAAGTGCAGCAGGCCGACGCACGGTCCTCGTACTGCGTGTGCACCAAGCGCAAGATGATCTGCTACGGCGGCCTCGCGCTCATCCTCGTGCTCATCCTGCTCATGGTCGTCAAGCAGTTCGTGTAGTGTTATCGCGTTGTGTGTCGTTCTATTTTGCCTACTCTCGCTCGGTATCTGTGCAGTGCCTGTATACACGTATCGAAGACGACAGCTTCCCTCTCTTGATTGTTAACTCGCAGACGTCAAATTTCCCCACAAATGCGTATAGCTCCAACAGAAAACGATCTCGTGTGCCTCCGGGTCGACCAGTGTCAACTGGATCGCTGTGCGGGGATTTATAGCCTTGTTGCTTCCGAACCTAACGCCAGCGTGAGAATTCGAGTGGGTGTGGTGGAAGCGACTCTCCAAAGCGACGACTTGGACGGTTTCCGTCGTATGCGATCCTCCGCCGCTTGTGTCCCACGGATGCTCACAGGGTGAAAGCACGAGGGTGCGCGGTCCAAGCGTCCAGAAATCAACTCGTCGAGTTTGTCAATCCATCGAATCCTCATCACTTGCTAGGCTGGGGTGCTGATCTGCAAGTGTCTAGTCACCCTGGCGTCATTGACAAGAGTCAGCAAGAGATCCCGAGGCCTGTTCGCCGAAGCCTCTTTCAGTGGGTCGCACTCTGAACCCACTGGCCCATCAGCTCTTGGTGTCGAAGCACAAGTGGTAAGTGGTGACCTCGTGAGGTACTGTACTCTCCGGTCTGGGTACTGTACTCATGCAAAGCTCGACACCTCAGAGTATCACATCCGATCACTCCCATTGTCAAGACTGCTCTGTTCCTAACACGTAAACTCGATGATCAACCTCTTCTTCATCAAGTCGAGCTCGCCCAGCACCCCGGTGGCCACATCAAGATGCCGCCAGCTCGTCCAAGCCATAAACGACGGCCTTTGGGGATTCATTCGTCGTCAACTCAACTGGGACCCGCCTATCAACGTAAAAGACCCGCTGGAGCTCGCGCAGGAGGAGCGACGCCAGCGACTTCTGTCGGTTTGCCTCGCGATTGGCTCAGTGGTCGTCGTGTGTGTGCTTCTGTGGGTCATCACGCGAGAGCCACGACCTCCACAGGGCTTCGATAATGCAAAGGGACTTAAAGATCATAACCTGCGCAAGTTCTTCACCCACAAGCCTCGTGAAGATTTGATCGACAGTATCGACGAAGCCATCGGGGATTGTGAAGACGAGCATGCCAACCAGCTGTGGGCCGATCTAACCCACCAGATCTCGGAGCAGGATGGTGGCTTTGCTCAGTCACTCCATTCAAAGTGTCAGTGTATCGACCAGCTCAGAGAAACCCTGGGCCTTTTCCACGTTCTCTACCACGCGGACGGTGAGTGCTAGACTCTCAATGACGTTTGAGGTCTACTGTCCATCTCACGGAGGGTTGTCACTGTCGTTAACAGAGACCGTGGCAGAGGATATACTCGGCAAACTCGGGCGACTTAGCGGGCTCATGAGCTACCAGGCACTCGACCAGCAAACTGCGAACTCGACGGAAGGTTCACGCGGAAGACCACGACAGAAAAACGCAGGAGGATCCCCATGGCGACCGTGTTCGACGGAGCTGGGCAGACTCCAGAGGGTCCTGGGCAGCGTCCGTTGTCTTCAACAGTGGCAGTCTCGTCGGAAAGAGCTGCTCAAACTCACCGACCGGTTCAACGAAGCCGTAGCGTTGATGCAGCTCCAGCTCTTCAGTCCAGGCGAGTCGTTTGATTTCGAGACGCTGCGTCGCGACATTCCGATCATGCGTGACGTCTTGAGGCGACTGAAGCAATTTGAAGACACATGTAAGAAGAGTTCACTTCACGTTTTTCGTCTCGACAAATGCAACAGCTCCAAGATCTTTGGTTGCGGGCAGTTCGACGTGAACGAATACTACCAAGCCGCACTGTATGAAGGTGCGAGTAGAACGCTGATAAGCGATGCAGGTGAGGCTCGCATGTGATCTTTTCATCCATCAGCTAGTGCAACTACAGTGCTCTGTTTGAATAGATCTCGCAAGTCTTAAAGCTCAAGAACTGAACAGAATTGCCCTCCAAACAGCTCACGTCCAAACGCTCTTTGCGGCCACTGAGCCGGAATCCAGTGATGCCATCGGGGAGTTTTCCTTTCCTGTCAAATGAGAGATGATCATCTACTAAATGGCCTTTGAGAGGCTCCATGGTTAGATGAAGCCATGCGGCATACAACGACGCCAAGAAATGCACGAGGCAAGCGCGTCTTCATCTTCAGGAATTGAACAGCAAAGCTTCTTCCGCGTCCTCTCAAAGACGCGATTGGCGTACATGATAAAGGCTGTTGTGGCGTCTGTGGTAGTCGTCAACAGCCTCGTGTTCGTCCTCAGCATGGCCCAATTCGCAGGATTCCATCGCTTTCGGTCTCTGTCTCTGTAAGAGCAGACTAGTTGCATAGTGTGCTTGTTCTCACCGTTGGAAGTGGGGATGCAAGCCTTTGAATTGACTTGAAACTGCTCTATTCTGTTGATCAAGCTTCCTCTTTAGCATCCGCTATCCTTCGGATCATGGCACCCATTTCCGTGACCAAGTGGGAGGATCTTCGTTCGAGACGCTCGACTTTCTTTCGCGCCTGGAAGATGCTGCCAGCCACCGACATGATGATGCTGCCCACGGAATTCGCACTGTGACGGCGCCTGTTGCGTCCAGTGGCCACTCCTGACGTATCCGAGACGTTGTCATCCGCTACGCCAGTGACGCGTGTACCTGTTGACGAGCCGGAGCAAGTCTGCTGGCCCAACGAGCGGAATCGATTGCGCGTGTCGACTGAGAACATCGAGGAGAACTTGACATTTTCATCCCGCACGGACGAGTCGAAGCCCACGATACATGTGCGTTCTTTCTCGTTCACTGACTCGACCCACCCGTTGAAGTACTGTGTGCTGCCACACACTCGCGCCATGACGGCCTCACCAGGCGAGAACGAGACTGGCTGGATCTCAAAGCCGATGGTGTCAAACGTGTAGTTTGTGAGTTTCTGCGTGGGCGAGAGCGCGTCCGGGTCGTCGATACTGGCGATCTTCTCAGCAGGAACCTGGTCCTTCTGTTCGCCGTAGTCGAACACGATCGTATACAACGCTTGCGCTGTTTCGGTGGACTTCCCGGCGACTTTGGCAGAACAATAGCGCATGAAACGAGAGCTCCACGCCAAGACGCACTCGCCAACATGGGCGACGTACAGCAGTGGCGCCTTGTCCAACGTTGCATCGACAGCGTGTTTGTCCATAATCATTTGAGACGGAAACACATTGAACGAGATGGTCCCGTCCGCGAACCGCACGTCACACGCTGAGCTCGAGTGCTTGCGGATCACAACGCAACTTTCGACCGATGCACGATGCGGGTGGTCAGCTTTCACTTGATAGCCCACGTCGACCTGAAAGTCCTCCGAGCCAGGCGATGCCGCCTGCATCAGCACAGCGTTCTTGAGCGACAACAGGTCCATATCTTCTGTCAAAGTCGTGCGTTTGCGCTTGGTAATGAACGAAGGCGGGACCTCGTAGCCCGTGGAGCCATCGGCAAAGTCAATCGCTGCGGTCTTGTTCGAGTACACTCCATTCAGCACGCCGAGTTTTTCTTCCATCTGCCCTTCGTACTCGCCTTCACACTTTACGAAGACTTGGTCTCCGATGCTGACTCGCGTCTTGCCATGGCAAATCAAGAATTGGTCTTCGGTGATCCACACGACATCCTTTTTCTTCTCTTTCCGAGGAACGATTTTGTCGGCTGGCACGTTGATCAAGCGGATCCGGTTCTGGAGTAGGACGTGATACATGCCAGTACCAGTAGCTCCTCCTGAGACCACAGAGGAGGAGCCTGCTACTCCTGACGATGTTCCTGTGAACGTATCATCCTCCAATGTGATCACGCCCGGCCCGGAGAAGCGCGTACCCGGGTACAGATTGACTTGAACTTTGCGGCCGGCGTACAGTCGCTTGTTTTGCTGCTGGAGATCTTCAATTTGTCCGTCGAGCTCCTTCGTCGACGGCAAGAATTCCAAATCTTTGGCTGGGTGGACCTGAACAGAGATGGTCTGTTCGTTTTCAGCCACGACTTCGTAGTCCCCATTGGGCAGCTTGGACATGACCGTGCCGTACGCTCGCAAGCCGTCGCTTTCTCGTTGGAAGACGACGCGTGTGCTGCTCGGAGATCCAAGTAGACTTGCAGATGGAGCTGAAGACGCAGTCATTGTACTGGAACTCGAACCAATACTCGTAACTGTGAACGACGCCACGGAAGAAGCAGCAGAAACACTTCGGTCTCGACCAATGTTACCGCCTTGGCCGGTGAGGAAGCTTCCTGTTGTTGACCGAGATCGCTCTAGTCGAGGCCCTGGCGACGGTGACGGTGATGCTCTGGCCCTCGACAATGAAGCCGAGCTATGAGTCGCTCCACTGAAGCTGCCGCGGTACGTGTTGATTTGCCCATTGCGCACGGCCAAGATCTCCTCTTTGAGCATGCCCATTTTGCGGATTGTTTCGCTCATGGGATCAAGACTAACGGTCGACGGCTGGACTTTCTTGGTTTTCTTGGCGAGGTAGTCCTGGATAGTTTGCTTGATTCCTTTCGGCGACGGTAAGATTTGGTTCATGCTCTTACTGCTCACCGATAACCGATCGATCTGTGACAATGACGACACGCTCGAGCGTCGTGTCGATGCACGTTGTTGTTTATGATGGCGATGACCTCCCCCTCCTCCTCCTCCCCCTCCACCTCCTCCTCCGAGGCCCATACCGAAGGTCTGCGTCATTTGCTGCCACGGCGTCATCATCATATCTTCTTCACTGGATTCATCCGAGTCGCTCACTTGAGTGGAATCGTCTTCATACGCGACGCCACATTCCAAATGCTTGACGTCCATCCACGCTTCTTCGGACACATCGTATCCAGCACGACCGGCGCTCACTTGGCGAGGCGGAGACACGGAAAAGTCGACCATCACGGGCTTGTCGCTGAGATGGACGTCGAGTCGATACCACGTGATGCGCTGCTCATCGCCTTCCATGGTATCCTGCTCTTCGTCGCCAACATCCTGCGTGGACGCCGACCGCTGCAGTGTAGACGGAGGTCGAAGTACGATATCTTCTCGCTTGACACGGTAATTCAGCGACCCGTCGTCGAAAACGATCATGAACAGGCCTGCACCGAGATACGTCGCGATGTTACCCGAGTAGAAGTATGGCGTTTTCTTGTATCGTGCAAGCACTGCCTGGCCATAGTGCCATTGGCCTCGCAGTGGTTCATACTGAGGCAGCTCCTGGGCCAGCGGAAGTGCTGCCATTGATCCAGAGCCGACGCCGACATCCGAGGCAAGCGCGAGGATCGCCTCGATCGGGTCTGCGCTGGGAGTAGTTACCATCGGCGCCTCGATCTGGTCGTTTCGTGGTGAGCTCGCTCGCTTGACTGTCTTAGCAGCCTCCACCTCATCCTCTTTCTCCTGGTCGGCATCTTCCTCCGCAAGCGCGTGGGCTCGGGCTACAGCCAGTGCATCTTGTTCACGCAGCCTTGCGAGCTCCGCAGGCTCTGTCACAGCAAGCTTGTTTGGTCCACCTGCGGTCGGGTCTTCACTCAGTGGCAGCGACGACTTCTCGACCATGCCCAGCAGCTCATACGTCATCACGTGGTGGTCCCCGACTTCCTCCATCGCTGACGAGTCACGAGACCGGCTTCCAAGACTCAATCAGCAGCCCACAGCATACCCAGAGAAGGCGTCCGTCACTTGCGCTCACGGTCTACCTCCGTATATGGCAGCAGCGCTGTCACGAAGCGAGAACTCCCGCCCAGACTGCTGCTCCAAACGCTCACGGTCCTGAGTCGACCAAGGAGACCTAAAGCGACAGGCTTACCGAGCTCTATAAATACGTACCTTGGTCGCACGCCCTCCCATCTTGTGTTGGGCGGTGCCCTTTTGCGGCATAAATAAATATACTTGCCGCTGTCGCAGTGAACTGCTCATGTCGGCAGCTCATGTCGTTCCAGTTCTGGTTGATATGGCTACACTTCCGTTAGTGCAACATAATTTTGTCGAGCACCATTACCTTTGTCACCCATGAGGTACTAATCATCTCACCTAGATACGTCGTGAGAGCATCCAACATGAGCGTGGTGGTGCACGTCGGGCAATGCGGGAACCAGCTCGGTGACGCGTTCTGGCGGCTCGCTGCGGACACGAACGACGTCCCCATTGAGAGTTCCAATGCAATAGCTCCTGCGAAGAAGCCGAGCACAAGCGCCAAGTCCGGGCGACCGCTGCTGCCTCCGAAAGGCGCCTTCCAGCCGGCGCTGTACGGCGACCAGTTCTTCCACCCGCGCTCGCGCCGCGCGCGCTGCATTCTCGTGGATACGGAGCCCAAAGTGATCCGCTCGGTCACGCGTAGAACGTCCGGACGCGTGTACTTCGAGCCGGCGCATGTTCATTACGAACAAGCCGGACGCGGGAACAACTGGGCCATGGGCTACAACCTGCAGACCCACCAGCGCAAAGTGATCCCTTCGAAGAGCGGTTCATCACGAGCAGCGCAGCTGACTTGCCTAGCGACCGACAGCAAGACCAAGAAGAAGATTTTGCTGGTGAATGACGATGCGGGTGATAAGCGGGAGCTGGTGGAGCACGTGATGGACTCGCTGCGGCTCGAGATCGAGGCACTGGACACGTACCGAGGCACGATGCTCATGCATTCACTGAGCGGCGGCACGGGCGCTGGGCTTGGTTGTCGGCTTCTGGAGACAATTCGCGACGTGTATCCGCGCAGCTACCTGGGCGCTGTCTCTGTTGCGCCGTCGTGTGCCAGTGGTGACACACCACTGCAGAACTACAACGCGCTGTTCACGCTGAAGCATTTGCAGGAACACACTGACGTCGTGATCTACAAGGAGAACGACGAGCTGCTGAAGACGGCACTCTACTGGAAGACGCTGGTCGAGTCGGACGGTGCGTCTCCACGCGATGACGCGCAGAGGAAAGTCACACTGCGCGAGATGAACGCGCTGGTCGCAGCTGACGTCGCTGGGCTCATGTTCCCAACTGTATCGGATCACGCCACT
Source organism: Pythium coloratum (assembly GCA_023337545.1). Lineage (NCBI taxonomy): Eukaryota > Oomycota > Peronosporomycetes > Pythiales > Pythiaceae > Pythium > Pythium coloratum. The sequence goes on from JAADXE010000140.1 coordinate 37,408, forward strand.
GGTCGTGGACATATGGCCTCTCATCCGTTTGACATGGCAAAGCTCGTTCACGACTGCTGCCCGATGCCCGAAGCCAAATTCCTCGACGTCCGAACTGGTATTCTCTGTGGATCATCATCGAAAGCTCAAAAGGCGACCAGCGGCTTGGGTGTTGATCCGCTCTTCCACGCTATTCCGACGACACTCCACGCGTCAGGCACGGACGACGACGACTCGCTTCTCGGCAAGGTCCTCAAACACACGCTGCAGTCGTTTCCACGCTTCACGAGCGCCAGCAGCGCCATCGGCGCGAGTGCAATCGTCCGTCAGACTGATAGTACAGGAGGAACGCAGAATACTCAGCCAGCTCGGAAATCTGTGGTCGATGCCGTGACGGCGGGGCTTCCTCACTTGCATCTTGGCAACAGCGTCGATGTGGGGTCTTCTTCCTTCGCGCCGTTCCAAAGCTACGGCGGAAAGGCGTCGGTGAGCATCGCGCTCAACCACGGCCACGCCTTGAGTAGCATCCGCCATTTCTTAAACCGTGGGCAGAAGCAGTTCCACGCGAACGCGTACACCCACTGGTACAAGCAGTACGGACTGGAAGACGGTGACTTCGAGGATGCATTTGAGCAGTGCACGCAAATTGTGCGAGAATACGATGAGCTTCTCCATCCGTGAGGACACCTCGCTGCTTCTACGCTGGTACGGCGGTTGTCGTTGCTCTCAATAGCTTGATTCGCTCTGCGAGCATCAGGATCTCAGGACGCGACTCATTCCACTGGTGACGAGAGGCTGCTTCTTGCTGCTCCATTGCGTCCAGTCTCGACTTCATGTGCTCGAAGTCGTACGCTGGCAAGTTCCTACAACACAAGAAAGACGTCAGAGCGGATCCCAAGCAAATGATCCGGTAGTTTGAAGAGTCCAGTCGTACCCTTCATTCGACGCCTGGTGCAAAAGTAGCCGAAAATCTTCCAGAGATTGCTGCAGCGTCTTCAACCGCTGCCTGCGGTCGTGCCAATACAGAAGCCGTTTCTCGAGCTCGTCGATGGTCCACCCTTCGTAGCTGACGATCTCCCCCTCACTTTCCTCATAGATAACGGAGGATCTGTCGACGGTTGACCCACGTATTTGCTGCTTGATCTCGACAAGAGGTGCTGCTGTTGGGTTGGTTGGAAAGTGGAAGCGATATCTTGTGTTGAGGCCGCGCAGAGTCTCCGTCGTCAACTCGCTGTCCACGTGTCTGCATTCGACGGAGTCTCCACTGTCAAGAATCAACCCGACGGGTTTCCGTGGCTGTGGACGATTTCTTGGCAGCATAACAAACTCGGAAAGCGTTGTTTGGCGGTCTTCGACTCGCCTGGAATGATCTCTCGATGTAGCTGCTGGCCGCAATGCTCGACTTCGGACTGGAGGTAATGTGTTGCCAGCCTGGCGGACAGTGTGATCTTCATCAGCGTCTTGCACTAAAGCGACGCTTCTGCCATGCTCTATCACCTCGCGAGCCTCATCACGGATTTTCCTCTGTAGAGTGAGCCACCGCCAATGCATCGCAACATCTCGCACCTTGCCCCACACACGAGCTGTATACGCCGCCTGCAATTCCACTGTACGTCTCGATCGCTGCTCGGCAAGGTGAGTCGCGCCTGTGATCCAATGACTGAGCCCGTCGCGAATATGTGCGCGATCACGAAGCTCCAACGCCGCGTGCATGCGTTCTCGTTGTCGCCTTTTGCCGTCGATATACTGCTTCCACGCATCAAACGCCTTCCGCTCTCGTACTTTTTTCCAGTGGTGAAGTGCCAACATCGTTTTCTCTCGTTCTCGTTGGAGCGCTTGAGCGTGCGCTTTCCACAAGTGGAAGCACTTCGACTTGCGCCGATGGTCACGGAACTGCTGCGCACGATGGTCGAAAATGTGTTCCCACTTGAGCTGAGCGACTGAAGAGGTCCACGCAGTGAAGGAGCGCTGCAGCAGCTTCGCTTGGTAGTGACCGCGAGCGTGAGCATTCACCAGTCGACGTGTGGCACGAGATCGAGCATGTTCATCCAGAGCTTGGAAGCAGCCGCGCTTCAGTTGCAGACCACGTGCGTCTTGATATACTGCCAATCGCGCCGAAAAATCCTGATTTCGCGCGCTCTCACGCTGACAAAATGCCTTCCACGCCTGGAAAATGGCACCAACTCGTCGACGTGCAGCCTCATCAGCAAGTTGTGTCGCAGCTTCCTGTTGGGATTGGGCTTGGCGAACATTTTCTCGCAACACGCTGAACGCATATCGTGCAGTGGCGAACTTGTGATACTCCGTCGCTTGAGTGTATTGCCTTCGGTGCTCGCGTTGAGATCTACTCCATTCTCGCCAGTGCTGGAAGATCGTGAGTGATCGCGCTTGTTTTCGGGACTCATGTGTTCGCTCTGCGACCAGTTCCAGCTCCTCGTGGTGTCCACGGAGGCCCTGAAGTACTGAAAACGCCTTGCGCAGTGTCCGATAGTACCAAAACCTTGCTGCTGTGCGACGTTGTATCTCCCGCTTCTGCTTCTCCGTCGTCACTTGGGACCATGCGCGCCATACACTCGTAACTTGAGCACGATTTCGCTTGTCGAACAGCTCTTGGACGCGTCGTTGCTGAGTCGCATGGTGCCGCCAGATCTTGAAACCATCGCGAATCAAACCGTGCTGCAGCGGTCCATCCAGAACCTTTGCAAGCATCCAAATCTTCTGCTTCCGAGTATATCCGTCCAGCCACACCGAGAAGTATTGCCGCAAGAGTTGCGCATTGGACGATCTGGACACTGCATCACGGACGACTTGTACCTGCTGTGGTCGCGGCTTGTGGTGTTGCTCGACTAGAACGGCCTCTCGCCAGTGCGTGAACACGAGTTTGGTGTTGAGTCGTTGTCGCCACATCCCTATCACTGCGGCAAGAGTTCGTCGACGCACTCGAGCTTCAATGACCACGGAAACTCCACGTTCTCGACGTTGTCTATCAGCGTGGGCCCTCATACGGCGGAGAGACGTCTTCGTGAGTTGATAATACAGGAAGAAAGCTGCTCGTCGGGAAGCTGATTCGTACTGAGATCGAGCAAGAAACCCACTTCGCCACCGCCGCCACGCTGTGTGGACACGGAACAGATCGGCTTTCTGATGGCGAAGTCTCTTGGCTAAAAGCGTTTGCAGTGTAGTCGCTGCTTGCCTCCACAGCTACAAAATACTCCATTCGTCAACCATTTTTCACAATCTGATGAAGACCTGTCAACGACATCATACCTGAAAATATTGGTGCTGCGTGTGAAAGACGATGATCTGCCGCAGTTTCTTCTCGCGTTGGTGCTGCAGATCATGCGCAGCATCCACAGTTGCGGATGGCAGTGCGTCCGGTGGTGGAACCCGACGCTCTTCGTCTCGCTGGATGCGAACGCCTCGCACCTCAAGACGGTGATCTGACGCAAGACGCTCCGCCGACACGACCTTCGACTTCTCTGTTGGCTGTGCTTGGCGTCTCTCGACCGCAAGAAGTCTCCACTGCAAAATGCAACGTCGCAGGCGGACCTGAAACCACATTGAGTCAGCCGAATGCTTGTATCCGTGGCAGTAATCGACTTTTCGCCACAGCCGACATCTCAAAATCTTAAACATCAAGCGCGTACCTGATCTTGTACTCCTTGCACACGTTGTATCGCGTTTGTCCGTGCTTTTCGACGGCGCTTGATGTTTTCTTTCCACTGGTTCCAGTAAAGCCGCTGGAAGAATCTGGCGCCGACACGACACGCTGCAATCACGCGCTAAGACGTAAACAAAAACGTCAAGTAAGTAAGCCATCATCCTGTGTTAATCCGCTGCGCAGACGCACCTGGCGCCGCTGCTTGCGCAGCTCAGTGACTTGCTTCCATCGTCCAAACGCCTTGATCAATAGCGCGTAGTACGCGTGGTGGTGAGCGAGCCTTTCCTGTTTCCACTGGGCGAAATTCGAGTCGGGAAGTCGCGATCTGCTCGGAACAGACACATTTTTCTCATGGATATCGGTCGTTACCGCCACTTGCCTCTCTTCCGCGTCCTGGGGGCCATGAAGAAGCTGCCGCTGCGTCGTTGGTTCCATTTTCCCAACGTTTGTTGGCGCGATTTTCGCGCTCTGGTCAATCTGCTGTAGGATTGGCCAAAACAATTTAAGTGCTCAGCCAATCAGAGACGATTGAATCCACAGTTTGAACTTCCGTGCTGGTCCCTTTCACTTTTCACCAATCAGTGTGTTGATTGTTCTCCCCGGCTCTGGCGTCGGTCGATTCGCTGCAATCACTCAAAGAACTCGTACTGGTCCGTTGGCGGGGTGGAACAACAAGCGCATCGTCTGTGACTCCCGGACAAGCGCTGTGACTTGGTGTTGGCGTCGTCCGCAATTGTTGGCGGCCCAGTACGAGAGTACCCAAATTCACCGGTCGGTTCCCTCCATCTCCCTGCAATCACCAGCAAACACGTCTTTGTCGGCGTTTTTCTTTGGGTTCTTGTTGGTCTTTTGTTGGTGTTTTGTTGGTGTTTTGTTGGTGCTTTGTTGGCGTTTGTTGGCGATTTGTACCCCCACCCCTGGAACCCTCCAACATTTCCTCATTCGCCTCAAGAAACCCGCGACCAAGCATCGCCACCGCCGCCAAGATTCCGCATCCACGGCCTTCTTCCCCGCGCTATTTCTCCTGCATGACGCCCGCCACGAGCCCCTCGCGCGCACGAGCGAAGGCGCGAGACGTCGTGGCGTTCGAAGGCCGCTTCCCGTCGTGGGAGGCGTTCGACATCGCCCGCAAGGCGCACTGCGAGAAAACCCACACGATGTACGTTTGCCGCAACACGGTCAAGGTCGACGTCGCCAACAAGCGCCGCAAGCTGCAGGTGCCGCCCGAGTGGGAGTACGACCGCAAGGTGTTCGTGTGTACGCACGGCTACAAGCGCGTGTCGCGCTCGAGCGGCGCGCGGCCGCGGCAAAAGGTGCGGTTCACGAGCTGCAACGCCAAGTTCACGGCCGCGATCGTGTGCGAGTACATGGACGGCAAGGAAGTGCTGTGTATCAAGATCGTGAACCAGCACGTGGAGCACAACGACCACCCGGTCACGGCTGAGCAGTGGCGCAACTACTCGCAGAACCGCGCGGCAGTGCTGGAGCACCCGTACTTGGCCCACGAGGCCGAGCTCATGCGACGCGTGGGTTCCAACAAACGCGCGGCGAAAGACCACATCGAGACGCTGTCGGGCCGCGTGTGCACGATGAAGGACATGCACAACGTGTTCGCCAAGCTGCAGAAGAAAGACAACGCCATCAAGCACCACGCGTCGTCGGTGAACGCGATGCCCATGCTGGTGCGGCTGCCCGTTCCCGGCCAAGTGCCAGTGTCCGTCTCAATGGCCGCGTTGGCGGTGACAGGAGACGCGTCAGCGGTGGCGCCGACGTCTACGCCGAGTGAGAACGGTATTCCAGGCGGTGAGGGCGCTGTGAATGCGCCAGTGCATACGACTGTGCCGACGATTCTGGCGCCGCGGGTCGAGCACGTGCTGCAGCAGTTTGTGGACGCGGACGTGGAGAACCACGTGAGCATCTTGTCGGCCGACGACGGTTCTAACGAAGCCATTTGCCTCGCCAGCAAGAGCATGAAGGAACACTTCCAGGTCTTCCCGGAGCTATGTCTGCTGGACATCGCCGAGTGCAAGGACAACGGCACAACCGAAATGGACGGCAACCAGCTCTACGGGTTCATGGCCATGGACGCATTGGGCAACAGCAAGCCCATCTTCCTGTCGCAGATCATCCACCCGACGACGCCAATCTTACTGCGTCGAATCTGCCAGGACTTCAAGCGCACGCATCCTCGATGGACCGACCTCAAGTTAATTGTCATGGATATGCTGCTGCCCATGGTCGTGGATGTGTTTCGTGAGGAATTCCCGACGATGCGCGTGCTGCTGTGCCAGTTCCACGTTGTCAAGTACTTCTCCTCGATCGTCACGCAGGCGGAGTTCGGCATCGCGAACGTTGAAACCCAAGAACACGTCCGCGAGCTGCTGAAGGAACTTGTGTTTGCGCACAGCGAGCGATACTACCAGGACGTCAAGTCCATTTTGCTGGAGCATCTCGACAACCGCATGGACCACCCACTCGTCATGCATCTCGAGCACCACTGGGGTCCATACCGACGACTCTGGGTGTCCTACTGGCGACTGCGATCTCTCGAGTTTTCGTCGTTCTTCTCGAAGGGCTTCGAGGCCTTCTGGACGCCTTTGCAGAACATTTTCGAGCGGACGGAGCGAGTGGGCGGAACTGCCTTGGCCGCCGCTGCTGCTGTTGGCGTCGTTCTGCCAATGATCCATCACCCGGTGATCGTGAACCAAGTGAATCAAGTGGCCATCATTCCAGGTGGAAACCCTGTCTTGGTCCCAGCATCGTTACCCTCCGCTCCAGGGAGTCCAACCGAAGTCGCTCCGATGCTTCGAGTCTCGGAGGACTATTCGATTGCCAAGTGTATGTCGGAGGTGATCACCATGATCAAGTTCATTGAGGAAGAGTGGACGTCGAAGATGCTCATGCTCGAAATGACGCGGCCAGTGACTGAGTTCAGTGCTGGCTCCGTGCTTCACTTCCTGGTCAACTGTATGAGCAGCTTTGGCGTCGGTCTCGTGAGCACGCAACTAGTGACTGCGAACACGGGAGTTGGAGGCAGCGTGTCTATCGTGAAAGGGCGAGCGGCAGTTATGCGATTGGAGCACGGTCCGGGCGACCCGAACGACATGTACGGCAATAGTGGCATGGCAGGACAGCCACTCATCGAGGACCCGCTAGCAGCAGAAGGCACCGTGGTGTACGTGGACAAGGCCAAGAAGAAAAAGCACGTGATGCGACGCGACTGTAGCGGGTGTGACTGCGAGTTTTACGAGGTGTACCAGCTACCATGCCAGCATTTGATCTGGTACGAGATCTCGTACTTGCACCACAAGCAGCTCAGCATGAGCGCAGTGGGCCAGCGGTGGTTTCTGCGCACGTTCCAGATCCCCAAGCTCACGAGCCAGAAAGAGTCCAACGAGGTACGCACACAGGTGAATCTGGCCCCCATGTTTCGTGTGCGAATTGCTCACTCTCCATTTTTATTCTTGCAGATCGAGTACCACATTGTATGAGGGTCTAGTGAGCACGTTTCTTGAATTCCTCAGAAGCCATTCGTACCTGCACGTCAACGTGCAAAAGTACGAACCCCTCGCCAGCTTTCGTCTGCTCATTGGCCACACAGTAACAACCTCAAGACCGTCGGCAATCAAGACAGACTCCCAGTTACAACCAGTAGTGTACTCAACTCGCATTCTTTGCGATGTGCTAGCAAACTTCTGTCTTCAAGTCACCGCCACATTGAGGTGACAACAGCATCGTTCACTTTTCTTCAGACTATTTTAGTTGAATTCTTTCGAGTGGTCAAGTGGATAAGTCCATGTCGGTCAACGAGCACGGTACCTGCCTCCAACACTAGCGATGGAGTGGTGCATTGCAGCAGTACGACAGTGTAGTACAGTGCCACCTCAGTGTGGGGCTCGTTGTCGGAATCCTGTAGAAACACATGCGTGGAAACCACGTCGAAGTGATCGGCGTCTGCCTACCCATCCTTTGCCAGGTAGTCAACACCTGCATGGGCCTACTCCTCACTTGCCATTAAATGCCGCTGGCCACCATTCAACAGATCGGCTGGGCGTGACCGAGTGGCACCACACCTGTGAAGAAATTACGTGACCAGCATCTTCCCACGACGCGACTGGACCACGACTAAAATCCAGCCTCTACTTGAACTTTGTAGAAGCGAAACGGTCGCAGTACACTACGACAGTGGATGCCACAACGGTTGGCTTCCAGTAGAATTTTGTCTGCAGTGTCAGCTTGCAACACACTCTACTCAGAGCGTACAGCAGTTCGTGTGCTGTCGGCAATCACAACACGAAACGGGCTCTGTGCAAGCAAGATGTTCTCAAAACCTGGAATCCAGTGTGGGACTGACGACCGACGGAACTATGTCCACGAGGACACTACAGTGTTTTGATTTCGCCCATCTTGCTTTGACGACCAGCAGTTTTCTGTCCCTTTTCTATGACGTTGATTCATTCTTTCAACATGAATTTGCTATGTACACAAAGATGTGTTTCTGGCATCTTCAGGACAGATTTGCATTTGCAGCGAGACTACAAATTGATCAAAGAACACTTCGGACAGTCGGTAAGCCTCACATCCCCACCGTGAGGAGCTGTGTTTTCGACCCGTGCGTCCAGGATCAACACACGAGACGCATGAGATGTTCAAGCCCCACGCTGGGCGTGCAGAAGAAAGCAAGGAGTGAGATGGCATATTTCGGGTTTGTCTACATACTCATCGCACTCGCAAGGCCAAGTACAGTAGTCTTCAGTGTGTCGACTACTTGGTCTGACGAGTGCTACACGGTTGTACGATCTCCCAGCCGTATTTCACGTCTTCCTGACGCTTCTCCCGCCTTTTGGACAGACCCAACCACCCACGGACACCGCTTGTGTTTGGACAATCGCAATGGCTTCGACTGCAAGGCTGGGTCTACCGGTACACCTCTCCAGCGGGTCGTTGACTTCATGGGACTGATCTTCGAGACTAAACATTACTGCATGAATGAATAGATATCAATAATTAGTACTTCGCAAATCGAAAACCTACTCGTAAACGCCTGCATCTGGCTCACAGCCTCTCGGGATCTATATTTTCGTTTTGTGGTGCCTTGCCTGCGTTCGAGTACAGCGGCACCACTCGCCAGACGCCGCACTTCCAGCACGAGTGTTTCGTGAAGCCACCACGAACGAGTCGTCCATTTTGTCAACTCTCTTGGCTACAGTCATGTCTGACTGCGACTGCGATGCCCACCGAGGGGACCTAACGTCTCTAATAGACACTGCGTCGTCAGCCCGAGGCTCATACGGCAACAGCGGCGATAACTCACCCGATCACTGGGACGAATCGAAAGACGCTCAGAAAGTGAGCACCTCAACGAGCAGGCAACGCGCCGGTGGCGTGTGGACCGCCGACGAGAACGACCGCTTTTTAAAAGGCATGCAGCGTTTCCCGATCGGGCCGTGGAGCGTCATCGCAGCCGTCGTGGGCACGCGGTCTGTACGGCAAGTGCACTCGCACGCATAAAAGTATGCCGCCAAGGTCGAGCGCCACAAGCGAGGCCATGGGAAAATGAAGCGCAGCATGATCGCTGGTGGCGAGGGCAGCCCGAGCGGCCATCGCGTTGTACCAAAGATCCCGGGCAAGTTTAACAGCCAAGCCGAGTTGCTAGCAGACCAAAACCAGGATCACCGAAGCGCGGAGGAAGACGAGATACTTGACGGAGCTACACGTGGAGCTTCGGTGGCTGACGAATGAGAAACATCTACCTGAAGCGTGGACAAGGAATGAGTCGCGTCTTTCAACCCCAGCCGAGCCAACCGGTCGCAAGCAGAAATCGCAGGAGGATTTTCGTTCCCAATTTTCCCAACCAAGATCACCACCGCATCGTGAAACCCAAGTGCGAGGTCCCACCGACACAAGATCCCTTCGCCACACCAACAACGGCGCAACAGAGACACCACTACCGTCACTTGAAGAGTCCCTCGATATTTTCATCATGACACTCGACGAACCGCATCGCGGGTAATATCTGCGACTCCATGCCGGGGCATAATACAGCATGTGATGTGTCTAAACGAAGTATCGTCCGAGTGTACAGTCCTGCATGAGCACACACAGATCTATTGGACTGCAACATCAGTCGAGATCTGTGGCAACACCACATCCGCGCTTGGCAGCCCTTCTTTACTCTGAGATCTCGTGGAATCACGTACTCTTCGGCATCAACCTCCCACTTCGTGCTCAATGGAAAACACGAGAATGTTCACACTCCGTTACACTTCTCTGGACAATGCTGAGCTCGATCACCATGCACATACTGGAAGACAAGAAACGACAAGAAACGACAAGAAACATCGCCAAGAACCAGCACCCCACGTGGACGCACTACTCTACATCACGACCTCGACCTTCAGAGAAAACGTGAAAGCTGCTCTTTATTTGACAGAAGACGACGAAGAATTTCAACTCAACATCAAGGCTGCAATCTCCGCACTGGCACTAGACACGTAGAATATTTACCTCCAGAGTAGAGTAGCATTAAGGGAAGTCC
>JAADXE010000141.1:0-47553 GCA_023337545.1 Pythium coloratum
CCCCCCCCCCCCCCCCCCCCCCCCCCCCCCCCCCCCCCCCCCCCGAGATTCTCTCGATGCTCCTCCCATTGGAGCGACCAGAGAGGGAGAGGCCAACCCAACTATATAACGCTCACTTCTCTAGCTCGCCCGTCCCAGGAGTTGAAGGGGTTCAAAATGATCGCGTATGCCTACGATCACAGTTCTCGAGCCACAGTTGAAGTTGGTAGTTGAAGTTGACCAACAACATCCACGTTTGTTGATTGTACTGTATTACCTATTCCATTCCCGCTCATGGGGGGTACGGTTATGTTGTTTCTACTTACTCGTCGTCACTTTCCTCGTCGCCGTCGTTCTCCTGCAGCGAGCCGAGCACCGCGCTCTGGCCGTTCTTGGCGAGCACGCTCTTGATGGTCGCGACGCCCTTGTCCGAGATCTGGTTGGTGTCCAGCTCCAGCTTCTTCAGCTGCTTCTTCGACGGAAGCAGCGACTCCACTACAGCAAGCGCACCCTTGGCCGTGATCTCGTTACCGATCAGCGACAACTCCTCCAGCACTGGTAGGCTCTGCGTGCCCAGCAGCTTCACGAAGCTCTTGAGGCCGCTCGACGTCACTTCATTCTCGTCCAGACGCAGCACTTGCAGGTGTGGCTGCTGCTTGAGCAGTGGCGCGATCGCCTCGAGGCCCTCGTCCGCCAGTTCGTTACCCGACAGATCCAGCGAAATGAGCTGGATGCCATTGTCAATCACCGACTGCAGCACCTGCTCAGCACCCTCTGGGCCCAGCGACGCGTCACGCAACTTGAGCGTCTTCAGGTTCTTCTGGTTGCCAACAGCACTGGCGACGGCCTCAGCTCCACTGTCCTCAAACGAGCAGTCGCTCAGATCCAGCGACGTGAGGTGGCGCAGGTGCTTCGCGACATTGACCGCAAGAGCTTCACTGGCCTTCAGACCAGCACGCGCACTGGCGTAACGGAACAGACGCAGGTTCGTGCACTGGCCCAGCACCTTGGCGACGGCAAGAGCACCATCGTGGCCGCTCATGTTGTTGTAGAACTGGAACTCTTCCAGAGGCGACACGACATTGGTGCCGTTCTGAAGCATGATCTCCTGGGCGATCACAGCAGCGGCAGCAGCGGACATGCCGTTGTTGCAGAACAGCAAGCGACGCAACTGTGGCTGTGGGATGAGCAGATCGAAGCACGCGCGCAGACCCTTCTCTCCGAGCGCGTTGTCGCTCAGATCGATCTCGTCCAGCACGTGGCCACGCAGAGCCTTCGACATGGCCGCGAGCACCCGCAGGGCTTCGTCTTCGTGACGACCAGCGATCACATCAGCGAGATCCACGACCTTGAGGTCCTGCTTGGACAGACGCGACAAGAAGCCCTCGGCAATCACGCGAGCTCCGTCGTCCGTGTAGCTCTTGCCGCGGAGAGTGATGGCAACAAAACGCAGTGGCGACGTCTCGTTTGGGTTCACTCCGGCCTCTTCCAGCAACGCCTTGGCACGCGCAGCATCGACGACCTCGCGATTTGTGTCCTTGAAGGCGAACAGAGGCTGCGCCTCCTCCGAGATCTTCAGCGACTTCTCCAGCTGCGCCGTCAGCGCGTCCACTGAGCCGCTGACTGGCGCAGGCGGAGGCAACACTGCCTCCTCCTCCTCTTCTTCTTCTTCGTCCTCGTCTTCATCATCGTCCTCGCCATCCTCATCATTGTCTTCCAGCGAGCCAAGGATGTCGCTCTTGTGCTTGGCTTCCAGCAGCTCCGTGATCTTGTCCACACCCTCACTCGAGATCATGTTGCCGTCGATCTCCAGCGTCTTGAACGACGACTTGCTCGCAATAGCCTCCATGAGCGCGACCGCACCCGACGTGCCGATCTCGTTCACGTTCGCAATGAGCTTCTCCAGCACCGGCGCCGATGCCTTGATCGCCTTGGCCAGCGCCTTCGCGCCCTTCGAGCCGATCTCGTTCTCTTCGACCTGCAGCACACGAAGCGCTGGCAGGTGACGCAAGGACTTGGCCAGCACACGCACACTCTTGGCTGTGAGGTCGTTGCCCGAGACGTCCAGCGACGTGAGGCCCGTGAGCGCCTTGAGCGGCGCGGCGATGGCGACCATGCCTTCGTCCTCGATGGCTGCATCGCGAAGGTTCACCTCCACGAGGTGTGGCTGGTGCGCGAACGCCGCAGCGATGGCGACGCCGCCCTCACCAGCAAACGTGTTGTCGCTCAGATCCACCTTCTCCAGCTTGGTCAGAGTACGCAGCGCCTTGGCAAATTCGAGGCTTCCGGCGCGCTGAGCACGCGTGGCCGAGAATCGCAGGTCGCGAAGCAGCGGACAGCGCGGCAGCAGCTTGGCAAGCGCGATGGCGCCGCCGTCGCCGCTCATGTTGTTGTAGAAGTGGAAGGTCTGGAGCTTGGTGGGCACGTCCTCGCCACGGAAGAGCAGCACTTCGTCGGCGATCACAGCGGCGGCGGCGGCCGAGATGCCGTTGTTGCAGAAGTAGATGTGCGTGAGCTGCTCCTGGTTGAGCAGCAGGCCGAAGCACGCGCGCACGCCCTTCTCGCCGAGCGCGTTGTCGCTCAGATCGATGCGCGTGAGCGTCTTGATGCCCTGCAGCGCGTCACACAGCGTCGCCAGCACCTGCAGCGCCTCGTCTTCTGGGCGGCCAGCGATCATATCGGCAAAGTCGACGCTCGTGAGCTCGGCGAACGCGCCACGTTCGTACAGCGTCGTGAAAAACGCCGCGATCACCTGCGCGGCGTCGATCGTGTAGCTCTTGTTGCGGAGCGTGATGTGCGTGAACGAAGGCGTCTCCGCCGCGAGCAGCACGTGGTCGTACGCACGCAGCAGCTCCTGCGCGCGTGGCGCCGTCACCAGCTCACGTTCGCCGTCAAACGAGAGCACTCGCGTCACATCCGCAGCCGCCATTGTCACGTTCAGGTGGATGGATAGATAGATCCCTTGGAGCCACGAGGAAGAATAATGGGACCAAAGGAGAAAAGGAGGCCATGTGGTCGATGGGACCTCTGTTACGTGGTCAAATGGGTGGATTTGCTGGAGAGTTATGCGGTAGCACGGGATTGGGTACACACTCGAACAGAAGGCAGTATAGTCAAGCGGAGTCAAAATATAGGGTTACACTGTACAATCCTAACTGGTTATATAGAGCGCCTCCTGGTGATGGGCATGTGGAGCTCGTGAGATGCGCTGCAAAATGACAGCAATGACACTGCAAATGAATGGCGCTGCTGGACTCAGCCTCGGAATGGCAGCGCGCTGGCGGCATGCAGCACAGCTTCTTGCAGCTGCACGACAGCATTGCAGGCAGCTACACGCACATCTACATCCACAACAAATTGTGTGAGAATGAGATAAATCGAATGAATCACTCGTGCAAAAAGGACTCACCGTCCGCCCGTGGCTCTTCCGCGATGACAGTTCTGCAGTAGCTGGACTGGTGCTCAGCGATGAAAACAGACACGAAAAGCGCCAGAATGAGCACGAAGATCGCACCCACAATCGAGACGGGACTCGGCACGCGCTTGGCCTTCTCCGCCTTCTTGGACGACTGCTTCTTGTGCTTCTTGATCGTCGCGACGCTCTGCGTGAACTCGTTCTGGTCCTCAAGCAGTCGTCGCACCTCTTCCTCATCCAGCTCGTCCTCAGAAACACCACCGTTGTCACTGTCGCTGTAGTCGTCGTCCTCCTCGTCCTCCTCCTCAGGCGCGTAGTCCGAGTCCTCCGCCGACTTGTAACCTTCATCCGCCGGGTACTCGACGTTCTCCTGCATGTACTTCTCTTGACAACGAATCGCGCTCTCACGACGACGACGGATTTCCTGCTGCTGCTCGTGGAGAGGAGCGTAGATGTTGATTTTCTCGTCGACGAGACCAAGCTGCTTCAGGTGGTAGTTAGTCGCTGGCAAGTCGGCACCTTCCTCAACTCCCTGCTCAACGGCAATCTCGTTCAGCTTGTTGCGCGTCGCACTATTGTCACAGAGTCACCCTGTCAGATATATTGCGATCGTAGCGCAGTCACTATAAGCCGCACAAACTCACCGTAGCAGCTTTCCGGTCGGAGAAGCCGTCTCGTCATCATCATCCTGAATGAAGCCATTTCGTCAATACCACTCATGCTTTGCAGGTCGGCACATCATGACCATCGACTCACCTTCTGGATGGCCGCAGAAGAGTTGTTCTCATCGTTCGTTGACTTGAAAGCGCCGACCAATCGCATCGCAATGTCCGAGAGTCTGCCGCTACGCTTCGGCGCATCGTCGTGAGCGTGCGCCTCAATGTGGGACTCCAGACGCGCTTCGATCTCGAGCTTCTTCACAATCTGCGCCTTCTTCACAACGACCATGCGCTCGCAGGCCTGTGAGACGCGCTTCTCTTGTTCTTCGGCGGCGTACTTGCGCGCCAGCTCGAGCTTTGACACTGGCGACAGCATCTCTTCGTTGAACGACTGCGGCTTGGTTGGGGACGCTGGCACCGGCTCCATGACTGGTTCAGGGATGGCCTTCTCTACGTGGGTCGTCATAATGCTGCTGTCTGTTGTCTGTGGTTGCTGGGGATGTCGTGCGATGTCGCTTGAGCCGATCGCCGCGTGTCCTTTGTTGGGATTTTTGAATATGACCAGCGACTTGCATGGGGCGGACGATGCTGAGGGACCAGCGTCTCTGAATTGGTGGGGAGCTCCAAACAACAAAGAGTGTTGGTCTCATGTTTTGAAAATTCAAGCGCGTCACTCTTCTGGAGTGCGTACTTATCGTGGATAGGCGAACTTAGTGTGTTGTTGAAGATGGACGTATGCACGCAACTCGACTAAGTACGAGAAAGGCATCCTTCTATTGATGCTGACGGATGATCGCGGCGAGATCACCAGCGACGGCAGCGGCTGTGGAGGCTGCACCGGCGCCTGTGCCTCGCAACGTGAGTGGCTCTGGAAACCACTCACTGTGGATGGCGACCACTCCCTCAGTACCTACGATACAAACAGATCGTTAGTATTATGGACACCACCACATTGCAAGTTATGATCCGCTTTGCCTCACTCGACGCCGTGGCGAAGAGACTGTGGGGTGGCACGTGCTCAAGACCAATGTGGATCTTGCCGTCACGATGGATGCTGCCTATGTAAGCTAGTGCAAGTCCCTCTGCCTTTGCAGCTTGGAGTCGAGCGTCAAACTCTGTCGAAATCAAAACCACAAATGAGGAGTGCGTTTTCAAACAGCCGTCCTGAATGGTTGACTTACCTGCGTCGTACTCGTGAAGAGAGTCGAGGAATGTATCGATCGGCAGACTGAATGCTTCGGCAGGAAGAAGCGGGGAGACTTGCACGTCCGACGTCTCTGCTTCGACCCCGATCTCCCGCGCAAGAATCACCATCTTCCGAGCAACGTCAGCTCCCTGTTCGCAGTATCAAAGCCGTGTTTCGTCAGTACTCGAATTCGCCCATAAATACAAGTAATCGAAGACATCGCGCACTGATAGATCTTGCCGCGGATCAGCTTCAGTGATCCCCAACTGCTTCACCTCCTGCAGAGCAGTGCTGAACTTCGTCCCTCTATCCAATATAATCTGCTCAGAATCTATGTAAACTCTGACTGCAAACTCTTAGCAATTTGTACCTGTTCATAGCCGCAAGGATGTAGGTCATCGTTCCACTGAGACCTCCTTGGATTAACTTCACGGAATCTTTCGATCCGACAATGCGCTGGATGACGTCCATGACTGGAATGCCAGCGCCGACGGTGGCCTCGTAACGAACTCGCTGCGACGGTTTTGATGGGTCGCCAACGAGCCGCTTGTAGGCCTCTAATGGTCCCGCAACAGGCAATTTGTTCGCTAAGATCACTGCGAACCCCAACTCTTTGGACTTGATCAGCGCTGGTGTGGTCGCAGCGGTGGACGTGCAGTCTACAACGACGTAGTCAGCAAGTCCGCGCCGCCCATGGACGTGCTCGAGTGCTGCCGTGAGCCCATCCAGCACGATGGCATTTGATCCGTCAGTCGCCCACGATCGGATCGCCTGCCCGCCAGACTTGTGTGCGAGAATTGCGTCGACATCGCTCCAGTTGAAAGCCTCAGGCTCGGATGAAGACGGACTCACGAAGCCGCTCGAGTCGCCGATCGCCACCAGCACGACTTCAAGCTGCGCCGTTCGGAACCGCTGCTGTAGAACACGCACGAAGGCCTCTCCGACGCCACCGACGCCCGCCAGCACCACACCGATCTGCCGCAACGGCGTCGGAGTTCGCTGCGCTTCCATCGCTCTGGCAGTCTGTGGCTTCTGAATTGCTGGCGTCGTCCCCATTGGATACTCTGTTGGTTGATCACGTCAAAGTTTGACAGGCAAAATAGTGTCGTGTCAGTCGGACGAGGTTTTATGGAAGAACCTCCCGCCATTTTTGACCGGCATCAATGGGTGTCGTTTTGCTGTGTGGCGTGTGTGTGATCTGCATCAGTCCGGAACTGATCTCTGTGTTTGAGGCCAGATCCTCATGAACCATTCAATACCCGTCCTCAGGCTCTACAGAGTACTCACTCGTGCGTCTGCTATGTCTATGTATCAACAGTGCTATGATCCATTCTGCGCTCGTATCGTAAGCTGCAATCCTCACGGGATAGCATGAGCCAGGCAAATGCATTTTGCCGGCGGCGCCTTCCCCCACATTAGCTCAACGCCACACACACACACCAAAGGATCCAAACGACACCATGAACCGACACGACCTTCACTCTCGCATCACCCTAAACAGGAAACACAGCCTAGATTTTCCAGCACAGAGTTGCTATTTAACAACCTTCGTGTATCTTTCGATTTTTTTGCGGAACGGCACACCAAAGATCTGCCCGCGGGTCGCGGCCGCCCACCCGCCCACCAGACGCCACGCCAGCCGCGAGCCGCAAGTCCAGTCCGCAATTCGTCCCCGTATTGCATTTCGTCTTCCGTCCCCTCCCCTCCTCTCAACCTTCTCTCCGTTTCCAATCCCAATCCGCGTGCAATCATGTGGAAGAAGGCGTCTTCGTGCACGCTTTTCCTGGCGGCGCTCGCTGCCTGTGTGTCCGCGCAGACCGCTGCGACCAACAATGAAGTGATGTTCACGGTGCCGGTCACTATCGACGGCAGCATCAAGGATCTCCAGCTCATGCGCGGCGAGTCAGTTGAAGACGCTGCTGTCAGCTTCGTCCTCAAGAACGCGCAGCAGGCCAACGACGCCACGCGCGTGCGTGAAATGGTCGACCAGCTCTCTGGTCTGCTCCGTGGGCACATGGAAGAGATGCGTGAGAAGGAGCCAGTCAAGCCGACGGTTCAGGTGACCATGCCTCTGACCGTCGCCGGTGTGGCCCGCGAACTCCAAAAGTTGGAAGGAGAAAGCGTGGAGACGGCCGTCGAGCGTTTCCTGTACGACGGAGGCTACACCATGGATGTCATGCGCGAACTGTACCCGCAGTTGGTGCAGATCCTCGTGCAGAAGCTGGAAGAGCTCAAGCCAGCCAAGAAGGAAGTGTTTTCCTTTGGCTTGTCAATCGACGGCCGTGAAGCCACTGCTCGCCACTTTGAAAATGGCGATCCCATGGAGGAGGCCCTCGAGACGCTTCGCAGTGTGAACGTCAATGATGCCGCGATGATGGACCGTATGGCACCACAGATTGCCAACGAAATCCGCAAGCGGATCGAAGCCAGCCAGCCACCTCAGCCTCCTGTCCAGCAAGCTCCACAGGCGCCGCAGCCATCAGCTCCAGCCAAGGAGCTGTTCTCCATCCCACTGACGGTCAACGAACGGCCTTCGGTGCTTGTCCACTACGAAGGTTACACGTCGCGTGAGAGCGCGACTCGCTACCTGAATGAGAACGGATTGTCAGGCGACCAGGCCAATCAGCTCATGGGGCAAGTGATCCAGATCATCGACAACCGCATTGCGGAGATCGCTCGTGAGCAGGCTGCCCAGGAGGCTGCTGCGAGAGCCGCTGCCGAGGAGGCAGCAGCCCTTGCAAGAGCTCAGGAAGAGGCTGCCGCACGAGCGAAGGCTGAAGAAGAGGCTGCTGCTCGTGCTGCGGCGCAACGCCAGCCGACGGTGCGATTGCCCATCAACTTTGGCGAGAATCAGGCCGCGACCCTCGAGTACTTCGAAGGCGACAGCATTGAGCGAACAGTGGAGCTGTTTCTGAACCAGATTGGCATGCAGGAAAGCTCGATGTTCACGCAGAACGTGGCTTCGTTATCCGACGCCGTGCGACAGGAGATGAAGAACATCGTCGCCCAGCGTGAAACCCAAGCCGCTCCAGCTGCTCCGGAGTCGTCTCAACAACAACAACAGCAGCGTGCTGCTGATCCGTTGGTGCAACTTCCGGTGACTTTGAGTGGTCGTGTCTTTGATCTGCGCTACTTTGAAGGCGAAGAGCCTGCGACTGTCGCGAATGCGTTCTGTGTGGAGAAGCACGAGATCATCCGCGCGGAGATGGGACTCCAGTTCGACGGTGACCAGTTGGTCGAGTGCAAGCGACTTCTGGACAGCACGTTACGAAACCTCATCGCCCAGAAGATGAAGCAACGAGAACTGAACCAACAGCAGGAACAAGCGACACACCAGCAGCCAGAGCCAGTCCCACAGCAGCAACAGCCAGAGCCCGTCGCTGAGCCACAAGCTCAACCTCCGCAGCAGCCTCGTTCCCGTGGAGAGGTTTTGTTCTCATTGGATATTGAAATCGACAACGAGAACGTGCCTCTCACCATGCACCAGAACGACGAGCCGGAGCAAGTCGCACGCGCATTCTGCGAGCAGCACAAGGTCGACTTCTCCAACATCGCGCCTCTCGTGCGTGCGCTCAACGAACAGCTCGCGCAGCTCAAGTAGCGGCAGAGAGAAAGAGATCAAGCCAACAGCAAGTGGCGTGTTGCTCGAAGACACGATTTGCCTTTCGTTTGTGGTGTTGTGTTTCCATACTTACATTTTTTTTTCATTTGTCCAATCTTACAAAGTAGTACCGTACATATACACATGCCATCCTCGTCAGCATCTCGTGCTTCTTCTGCTACTCGTCGTCTCCCATGCCCAGATCTTCGCGGTACTCGTCCAAGAACTCGGCGAAATCCGACATGTCGGATAGCTGGTCGTACATCATCTCGAAATCGTCCTCGTCTTCATCGCCGTGGTTGTTTTGATCGGAGGTCGACAAGGCACTGGCGCTGGAGCTTCGTCGGGAGCTTGCCGAACTTGAGATGGATTCACCGTCCGAGTCGGTGATGTCATACCACGACAGTTGTGTACCAATGAGTTCCGTTTGGCCGGCGCTCTCCTCAAACAGCTCATCTACACACAGTGATAACCGCGCCAGTCAGTCACCATCGTGAGCTCATGAAGCACCGTAGATGTACATACCAATGGTTTCAACCCGAGCGAATGGCTCCTGTCCGAAGTTCATGTGTACAACGTCAAACGAGTCGAGTCCAACGACCGGGTACCACGAGTCGTTCATACACGGTATCTGACGGTCACCGGCTATGATCAAATGCAACAGCGGAACCCGTTAGTTCAAACATATCAACCCAACCAGGTTACTCAGTATACGCACTGGGAATGAGGTCACCGTTGTTCGTGAAGAACACGAAGGACTGGCCAGTGTGCACGTCTCGTCGAATGCCGCAACCGACGGTATCCCCTGTACCAAAGGGAGTCGCAAACGGTTCTCCCTACGAATCGAATCGAACATCAAGTTAGCCTTCCTGCTCGTAGATTGATAGAAGCTGCAAGCACTTACGCGATTGTAGCGGTTGAATATGTTGCCGTCGTCGCCGTGGTAGCCGATCGAGAACGCGTCCCATCCTGGCTGGCGCGAGACCAACGGGAACGAGCTGGTCGCGATGCCGATGGCCGACATCTCACTCGAGTCGAGGTGTAGCAGCGTTCGCCAGCGGCCCATGCCGCGACTGGGAACTGGCTTCTGTGGAGGTGCAGCGTTCTTGCGCTTACGAATCGTCATCTCAAAGTATCCGCTCGCGGTAACGCCGACGCAGTGGTTTCGCTTCTTGGTCTGCGCATCAGCAGTGCAATACACCGCAACACGGAACGTCGGTGCGAACGGCACATTCGCACGCACACAGCGATCGCCTCCGAGCTGATTGCCCGTGTACGCGATATCCAGTGTGCGGTTGCGCGGTGGATCATCAATCGCGGCGACACTGTTGACATGGATATGGCCATTCAGTAAAATGCATTCATCAAAGTCCACTCAGCCAAATAGACGTGACCACGTACACATGATTCGCGTGCGAGAAGTGGCGCGCGCGCTCGGTCTCTCGGATATCTGCGAATGACGGCACGGGCGTGATCGCGTGGGCCAGAAGCTGGAACATGCGGCTCTCGGCGCAGTTTCTGCGGACGAGCAACACAATCGTCAGTACGGTCAGCCGTCACCTCATTATTCACGTCCATGCAGCCACCGCAGATCTATGCGCCGCTACATAGAGCCACCGTATCGCAGATCAAGAAACTTACGGTGGGAGCAAGGCCATCACGCGCTCGTCGATCTCGATTGGACACTCGCGATCGATGCCGCAGTCCTGTAAATCATAGTTGATCGTGCTCCAGCGGTGGCAGAAAAGCTGCTTCCAGATCGGGAACCGCGGCACGACATCAAACGCGACGGTCTTGCTGGCGACTGTGAGTGCCTCCACGTCACGGGCAGGCAGAAAGCTGACAATGGAGGCGAGGAGCTCTTCGTGGAGGTCACTAAGCGGCGACGCATGGGACGGCAACGCTGCTTCGACTTCAGAGGAGGAAAATGCGATGCCCATGGCGATGCGTGGAGAACTGGGAGTGTGGGTACTCGCAGACATGATAGCCACACGCGACGGATGAGCAGTGGACGCTTGGAGATGCCGGTGGTCTGCGGATTACGCGCAGGGAACTTCAACGACCAGTAGCTCGCCTGCAGTCAACCGCGTCCACTTCGCATATGAGAATTCTAGCGCCGCCAAGAATGCGGGAGAAGAAACACCCAATAACCCACCAAATGCGGAGAACAAGCCGGTAAAACACACTCTGTTGGTGGCTGTTGTGTTGGATTGTGCACGGCCACCCAGCTATTTTGTGGGTGAATGGTGGATGATTGGATGATCCAGACCAATATTCAAACAGAGTGATGGTCGTGGATTTGTTGTGGAGAAGACGAAGTGATGGTCGCCCTGGTTGAAGATGGCGTCAACAATGGCCGCCTTGAGGATTTGTGTGGCCATCGAGATGGATGCAGTCGGATGAGTCGAAGGTGCTGAGACAGTGCGATTACGCCCCCGCATGCCTGACCCACAAGATTGCGTCGGACAGCGGCCGACTAGAGTCGGCTCGACCCAATCATCACGGCGCCTACTAGTCAGGCAGATGCATCGAATTCTGGAAGCGCGAACGAATTCTTCAGCGTTTACGGTCGAGACGAAGCGAGTGAATGCAGATAGGAAATGCATGAGCGATGACTATCTTTGGGATATGTAGGCGATGCTGAAAGGCGAGCGGGTCTGGGAATGGACGGGGACTTGCGACTGAGGAGGCTTCATCTCTTCCAGCGCGGTCGCTGGGCTGAGCGGTGATCTATCGGCGGCTCCGATCTCGGGCGGACAGATCGACTAACGCGATCTTCAGGAGTCGTGGTCTTTGACGGCGAGAAGTGGAGACTGGATCGGCGCGCGAGAGGGGAGGTGTAGCTATCGGCTGGGGCAGCTTGGCCGTCGTCAGGCGACAAGGCAAGGCATCGGGATCGTGAGCACTTGCGAGGCCGGTATCCAATTGGTGATCGCAACAACGATCCACTTCGTGGACGCGGTTGGTTGTCTTCGCTGCTTGTCGAAGACTGGCTGCGAGTGTCTTGGTCGGCTTGTGCAAAGCCTCTCTCTGAGAAGGAGGCTTCCTCGTGAGTTGACGGCTGATTGGTTTCGTAGGCGACTGCTGAAGGCTTTTCTTCGTCAACTGAACCCTCGGATTCGGCGACAATGGGCAGCTTCGTCTCGAAGGTGTGCTTGGCCTCCATCAGCACAGTCGCCATGCGCGCACGGCAGGTTGCTTGTTCGGCTGCAGTCAGTCGCGAGTTCAACTCGGTGATCGTGTCGCGCAGATGCTCGACGCGTCTACGTTCGGCTCCACACTCGACCTCGAGGGCCCGCTGGCTGGCGACAGCGAGCGACGCATTCGCCTCTGCCGACTTGATGCGCTTCGCCCAGAGTTCATCGTCAAGGGCGCATCGCACCTCCGTGTTCTCAACAGTCTTCTCAAGAAGCTTGATCTTCGCTACCAGGCAATTGTTCTCACGTTTCAAAGTCGAGATCAATACGCTTCTTGGTGAGTCTTCATTCGTGGAAACGCATTCCGCCGTTGTGTCGATGTCGCGGCAAGCGTCTTCGCTCGTGCTGCTGTCTTCTTTGGCGTCCATGAAGTTGTTCTCGTCGCCGCGGTTGACGTCACCCACTCGACCGAACACGGTCATAACATGACGGACGCTCACTTCCAACTCACGCCCAGAACGTTCCATCTCATCCTCAACGCCCATGAGCTGCTTCATCTTCTTCACCGAGCCGTTGACAGCTTCGTTGTTGAAGCTCGCCATCATCTTCTCGTCCACCGCTTGCTTGAGTGCATCCGCCGCCGCCACCAAACGATCCCGCGCCTTCTGCTTGTTGTGGTCCACCATCATCGCCCCTGTTTCGGCCATCTTGTGCACTGTGGGTGTCGTCGCGTTCTCCTCCATTTGCCGCGATCCGCGCACTGGGGTGTTTTTCCTTTACGTTTCGTTTCCTTTCGTTCCCTTTTCTTCGCGCGTCTTGAAGATACTGGCGTCAGAATATCCTCCCTGGATTTCCGGATCTCTGGATCTCTGGATTTCCGGAACTCTGGATTTCTGGACTCGCAGCTCTGATGGCGTGGGCACCGTGCCCTCATCCAGATAATATCCTTCTTGAAGACGACAGAAACTCATCACCTGTAGTCAGTGGGGCTATGCCTGAGACGGACTGAAGAGACATCATGGCGACTGGAACTTGATTCAAGAAGAGCTGCTCGTTCACCCGTTATTGTATTCCCTTGTTTAGCAGTTCATGCAGAGCAAATCCGCTCGCCACGTCTGAGTGGAGAGTTGGTCCGCTATGGGTAGACTGTTCAACTAGAAAACACGATAAACTTGGGTCGTGTGAGTCGACATGCAGAAGGCGTAGCTGGATCGCCGAGGGCGACGCTGCGAAGGAAAAAGGCCATCAAGACGGCGACGAATCCTTCGTCCAGACGCAAAGACTTGGTTAGTCCGACCCCTCTTCGTCATCGGAGCTCGACGTAGTGATGCGCCCCCATCCAGTGGCGTCATTGGCGGAGTCACACCACCCTTCCTGCCGCTGTAAAGACGAACATGGACAAAAGTTGTTAATTGGGTCAGCCTGGGTCAGTGAATAGACCATGACGAGTCAACACTCACCATCGAGGGTAGGAAGCCAAAGGCTACGACGACGACGATTCGCGCTTTGGCCACGAAGAATCCGCTTCATCATCTTCTGGTGATGCGTCCTGCATTGGGTTGGAGAGCGAGTGCCCACCATACTCGACACGGCATTCCACATACTCCCAGGTCTGGGGCTGAACCGGATCCCCAGTTTAAAAAGCGCATAGACATAGCGGTCGTGTTCTTCATCCGACCAATTATCTCTTTCCACGGTGGAGATGCCGGTAGCTGCATGGTGGGCACTCTGTCGCTGTGTGTCTCGCTCTCGTGTGGCACTCGCTCTCCTTCTTCGGAAATGAACTGAATGTCGAGAACACGTTGTCAGTCAGGAGAAGCACAGTGTGCTGCCTGCAAGGATCGAGTGTTATCGAAATATGAAGGTCATCTATAGAAGGAGATCAGCACTCTAACACAGTCCACATCGTACTCTGTCCGCTATTAGAGGTACATGAACTATAGAAGACTTAGAGCCAAAGGATACACTTCACGCTCGAATTACTTCCAATCAAATGCGTCTTCATATACTATATTGGCCAATCAAGAGGTACTGCGTATGTTGGGTACAGAGTGAAGATCACGTTGCACCAGCAGTCTAGCTTCTTTTAGAATAGGGAATATTGCAAAACGTGATACAAATTGACATTTATCGCAAGAGGTGATACAAATTCCCATTAACAAGCCATTTTGAGCCTTTTGGATGCAAGATCGCGAGAAGGCCGCAGTTGAAGCTACCTTTCCACAATCCAAACGCCCGTGAGGTCCTCACTTTACCGACAGCGACCTTCTACGTTAAGCCTACATGCCGTGGTGATAGTACGAAAATGGCGCTTTCGCGCAAAAAGCGTGTATCACCTCTTGCGATAAATGTCAATTTGTATCACGTTTTGCAATATTCCCTTTAGAATATCGATCGAATTGGATGTCCATCACATCTCTTCAAGATCCCATCTCACTACGTCTTGGTCGGTCCTCACTGCTGTGGTCCAGGTGGCAATAGAAGCGACGACTGCTGTCCTAGCGGTGGTGGTGGTGGTGGTACTTGAGACGCCATGATGCTGCTACGCTTCCGAAGCTGCGGCTGGTACTGCAACTGAAGCTCCATTTGGAGACGGCTCATCTCGCGCTGGGACTGCTGGAGCTCTCCGGTGAGGCGGTGGTTCTGAGCCGCGAGCATCCGCACTTGGTGCTGGAGCTCTATCAATTCACGCTCTTTCGGCTGGAGACTTGACGACTCTGGCTGTGGTGACGCGTATCGGATCGACTTCAGCGCGGCATTGACTGTGAAGGCGAGGTCGTCGCGAATGCGGATCTGCTTGTGGCGATCGATCTGCGCAGGGAGGGGGTGGTACCGATCAGAAAAGCAGCTCACGGTTACGAACACCTCTGCGCTGACGCCTGCTTCACTGTAGCTCGTCCACACGAGGTTTGCGAGCCGCCGCTTCTTCTTTTTCGAATCGTTGGGGATACCAAACTGCTCGTAAAAAGAACTGCGCACGGAGACGCTGGTCTGGCGCTTGAGTGCCTCGTACAATTGGCGCCGCTCTTGCTCAATGCGTCCGCAAGCCTACAAATCAGTAACACGCTGAAGTATTAGACCCATGATTAGACAAAACTGAATGTGGAATGCAACGCACCACGTCTCCAATGTTGTTGCGTTCTGGCTCGTGCGTCTGCCGTGGACTCATGAGTGAGCGCAGCGCTGACTTCAGACCACCTTTTTTTATCTTGTCGGCCAGAATGTGCGTTTGAGTGGAGTACTCGTAGGCATCATGAGCTGCGGCATGAGTTTCCCGGAAGTAGGCTTGCAAACGACGCTCTTCTTCCAAGTAAATCTGACACATACAGTCGTGAGTGCCTCACAAGTTGGCCTCAGTGATCAACGGCAACTGCGGAGCCTCACCCCAAGGTTGAAAAAGTCGGGTCTGTTGAAGGTCAGCCAGAATTTCGACCGGTGGAGCAATGGCACATCGCATTGCTCCCACAGATCGAAGATTTTGCGACGAAAGCCTTCAAACATCTCCACTCTCCACCTGCGCAAGCCACACTATGATGAGGCAAGCTGCATAATTAGCGAGAATTAGTGATCCCACTCACCTCATCGTCCGTTTCCTCGAAAGCAGGCCGCGCACACGACTCTGCATGCGGATGATCTGGTGCTTGAGGTTCTTGTACGACCGCTTGTGGAAGCTGCTGCGCCACTGGGCTTGGAGTCGACGGAAACCCCGCTTGGCTCGCTGGAATCGAGCAAAGACCAGGTATCCACGAGCGAAATACTGGATCATGAGGATGGCTCGTCGCTGTTGGACGTACCGCCTTCGAGCAGCATGCATGCGGAAAACCGTCTGAATCTTGATTGCAGCTTGGCGAATCCGCAGGAAGCGCTGTCGATCAGCGGAGCCCTAGTACAGGACGAAAACGTGAGCTCAGACGTTGCAAGAGGTAGAAGGATGTATGTGCGAATTGTATCACCTTCAAGTTTGCAAGGGTCCAGCGTTGAATGACCGTCGCTGCCTTACGCATCGCCTGGTATCGTTTCCTTGCCCTGTACATGCGGTATTGGGTCTGGAGCTGCAGGGTAGAAACAAGGGGTCAGGCCGTGAAGTTCCCATTTGGTGACGAACATGGGCGTGAACGAACACATATGATCAGTCGACGCGTGGCCTCCCAGCTTGCAGTGCTTCCCTTCATGCATCTGATGGAAGCGGTATGATGTTAGCTCTTGAACCGAACCATGTGGGGTACTAGGCACTACGGTACCTGCTCATGGTGAACAGCCTCTGGTGGAAGTCCATCGGAGACACGTTTCTCTGCTGTTCCCTCGACGTGAAAAGCTCGCGTGGCTTGCGCACATTCCCAAAGAGCGACCTAGACGGCAGAGTAACTGTTAGATATCACCTCCTAAATAGCCAGGGCCTGGTCACGTACTTCTTCAGCTTTGGGAACGATTTGTACTGTTCAACAGCAGCAAATTTGTTAGCTTCGAGCAACATGGCATCGTAAGTCCTTCCAATTGTCAACGTACTCTGTAGACGGTTCCGTCATCAGGCAACCCGATGTTCGAGGGCGGTGGGGCAATGAACGTTTCTCGAATATCATCAGAGCGATCATCCAGGAAACTGCAGTCGTACTTCTTCTTGCCGATCGTGAGCGAGCGGTTGAGCTTTTGGTTTATCGACTGATCGAAGAACAGCACTTCCGACAGCATCGGATTGAAGACGCGGTCTTCGACGAAACGATCAAACATTTGCGTTGCGATCAGCTGTGCCACGAACGGACGCGATGACGCGTCGCAGTTTTCGCGCAGGAAAGTCTCCGTATCGAAGAGTAGATCTGTTGCCTTGTTGCTAGTTGCGGCTGCCAAGTTCTACAATCAACAACCAGCTTGGGGTCAGATCGGACAGCACATTACGGAAAGTGGGGGCCTCCCATCATACCAAATACGTCGCGTATTTCTTGAGAAGCGTCACGAAGAAGCGAAGGAAGGCTCGACGGACTCCCTGGGTTGAGAAGGTCTCGGTATCGTTGTACATGCTGATCGAAAGCCCACCCACACCGTCCATCACCATTCCCGCTGGCTGAGTTGCGGCGATAAACTGCGATCCTGACGAGCTCATTCGACTGGGTGACATTCCTGTTGGTGGTGCAATGCTCGCTCGCTGAAGCGGAGACCCATTGGCTCCAGCGGAATTCGACCCTGAAGAGGAATTTTGAGCTGTGCTCGCCTTTCTTCCTCGCATCATCTTTCCCATGGAGTAGATGGAGCTGTTGGCCACAGTTTCAGCCACTGGTAGCTCTGATGGTGTCTTCGGTAATGGCACTGTGTGGCCACGTTCAGATGCGAAGTCGCCGATCGGGGTCAGATGCTCGTCATTTGGAAACGCCTACAGCCAGTTCACGTCAGTAAATCCCCTGCTTTGTCGATCGACACCAATTCTGGTGGTGCCACGTACGAGATCCATTTTGTTGAGCCCGGCCGCGAACGGGTCAAAGATCTGCAGAGAGGTTTGAGGGTTAATCATCAAAGACCTACCAGTATGCATCTTCAAGGATGCACTTACATTGGCATATTCGAAGAGCTTGACGCGGAGTTTGGCACCTTCTCGCTCTGGTAGCTTGGGAATCGGGATGGTTTTGCCACTCTCGTCCACTGCAGGAACGACTCTGAAACACACTGATGTCAGTGTGTGCTTCGACTGAGGTCATCCAAGATAGATGACGTACCTGTTGTGATCAAGGTCAACGAAGACGACACCGGTCGATTGACTTGACGCTTGGTTCATGCAATCCGAGTGCACTCCCACAAGAAATGGAACAGGCGCCTAGAGAAGGACAACAATGGTAAGACTCCCACCAAGCAACTTCAAATGCTGGCATCCTCAATCAAACTCTCGTACATCGATGACGTCAAGAAGCGACGAAGGAAGCACTGGGATGTATGCTCCTTGCCACGCGAATGGCAGTAGTAGCGACAGAATTGATTCCGCCACGGGGGTTAACAGCGCAAGACGCTTCGAACACAGTACGATCTAACAAAAACGACATGTGTTAGCAGCAGAAAACGAGAGCTCCTGATTCAAGAATGGCGATTGGTACCAACCTTGAATTCTAGCACCGCACATGTGAAGAGCTGCAGCACGTTGCTGATATCGAGGGATTGGAAGAGCGGTCGGAAGGAAAACTAGGAAGGACACACACAGCGTCAGTACTCACGCACGTTGTACCCCCATTCAAGCACATGAGTTGATGCCTAACTTACATCGACGAGCGGAAACTCGTTTCTCGGTGGCCGTGAGATGACTAGATTGCGATCGGGAAGCGTGAGCTGCACTTGAATCTGGCCGTGGGGTGGTAGAGGGATCTCGCTCACGAAGTTGGTGATGTATCGTTCGATAGGCATTGGTGCCTCAGATAGCGTGATACGGTAAATCTGCTGCAGGAACTGGCGGTACGCAGAGAAGTACGGGTAGTGCGACATCACGAGCACACATTTGGGGCAGAAGACTGGACCTGGTGAGTTCCCTCCGTTCCCGGAGAGGTCCTGGATCCACTTTGGCAGCTCGGCATTTGCTTGGTTGTTCTCATTACTCTCGAGACTGGATCCTTGCTGAGACGAAGGCCGTTTGTGTGACTTGTGGTAGTATGGCGCCAGAAGTGACACAACTTCGAGTGGATGGAGCTCTTCGTAGAACTTGAGCGCGCAGGCGTAGATCTTGACACCGTTCACGTTCGTCAGCACGAAAGAAAAGAACGTGGGGGCTGCGTACGTCTGGCTGAGCGAATACCCTTCCGGAAAAGCAAACTGGGCCAGATGCGATGGCAACGGCGAATCATCGTACTGTTCTGGGTATTGATCCACCACCGTCGGGTCGAACTGGATATCTGTCGGGCCTTTGGTCTTCTCCACTGTAAGAGCACACTGTAATGAGCATTTCTATAGTTCACATGAGCAAGTAGACGGTTTACTCACGGTTCTGGTTGGGTACGAGAGCACCGCGGCCGAGCACCACGAAGTAGTTGAGGAAACGTTTGCTGAGCTCCACGACACCTCGAGTCTTGGTCGCATCTTGGTTTCCACTATCCTTGTTTGTCTTCTGCACCGGGGATCGCTGCTGGTTTTCGTGGGTCTGCTGCTGCTGGGCCGTCGCATTCTGAGATCTGGAAAACGTCGTGGAGCTGGATGAGCTGGACGTCGCTGCTGACGTTCGAGGAGCTCTGGTGGCATCAGTCGCAGGAGCTGACGGTGTGTCTTCTGGGTGTTCGGGTGAGTCCTGGCCTTTTTCTTCCGATATCGAGGCCACTCCTGCGCCTTGGATTCCTTGACTCGACCCTGCCGAGGCGATTTGCTGCGCTGTGGGAGGCTTCGTGAACTTCATGTCCTCGTACTTCGCTCGAATACAGCGCTCACGAATGGTCGTATCCACGTTCGGCTTCAGACCATACGAGGCATCCAACGCGAGCCACTTATCCAAGTGCTTGGCGTACACTTCCTGGACGCGTTTGTTGCCGCCCTTCATCGCAGGAACGTCTTCATCGGCCCACGCGTCCAAATGGAGCGATTTGACTCGAGACACTTGCACACCGAGTTTACGATGCGCGCCAGCACAGTGGATACACAGGAAAGCCCCGACCGTCGTACTGGCCCAAACACTGTCGTTCAGTCGCGCTGTGCAGTCGGCGCAGCACTGGTTCTCAGGAGACACCTGGTACAATTCTTGGACTTTGCGCTGTGCTACCTGCGCGGACGATGAGACCGCCGGCGCACTCGAAGAAGACGACGAGGACATCGACAGTGTGCGGCCGCTCGCCGTCCGACTGCCGAAGATCATCATGTTGGCTTCCTCCCCACTCGTCGACAGGGTTTCGTCGCAGGAATGGAGATCGACAGACAGTCGCAAGCAGCTTCTGGCTTCTCTCTCCAGACACTGCTACAATCTACGATGCCACAGTGGCAAGCATCATCACGCGATATTGCCGTCCCGTGCCGGCTATTTATACCTCCGAGCTCCTGCACCCGGCCAATGAACAGCGCCTCGCCAGCTCGTGGGATCCATTGTCTCAGGCTGAAGGAGTTTCCACGATGCTGCTAGGCGGGAAAGAACCTTTGAACGTCAAAAATGAAAACATGAAATACCGGTATTTACTGATTTCGATAATATCGTCACAAAGTCGTCATCCCTAAACAGGGTTTTCAGATTAGACAGATTCGTCTTGTGTTGCCATTTCAGCACCTATGAGCTCAAAATCCTTGCGATGCAAATTTCGATGAGAAGCCGTGCTCATCAGGAATCGGATGGAGTAATCGAATCGAATACAATCATATGTGTGGTGTCTATTGAGGTTGATGTGGCGCGCTCAGGCGCAGCGTACTTTGCAACAAAAGTCTACCACGCAAGGCTCGAGACGACTTGGTCGTACACGCCAGTGGACCAAGCGAGCTCGCAGCAGCATGGGATCAACACATTCAGCACAAGCTCCATGCGGTACGCGGTGTTCCAGAAGTGCTGCGAGCGAGGCGGCACGAAACGGTAAACGTGGTCGGCCTTTGGGAACACGCCGCCGCCTACCACGAAGTAGCTCCAAAGTCGAGATGAGCTACACAGATAGAAAGAAAATTCAGTGAGTCGCAATAACCAACGAGTTCACCAACATAAAGGACCGCTTACATGAGAGCTGGGATGCACATCCAAACGCGCACGTGTGGCAAGTACAAGTACAGCAACGCGATCGGAAACACGAAGTGGATCGCGAGATCACCAGCGCGAGCGAAGACTCCAAGCGCCGAGGACTTGGACCAATGGCCGAGCCAACCGTTCAGCACAGCAGTGAATGCGTACCGGTCGAGCACACGGAGGGTATACCAGCCGATCATAACCGTGATCCCCATGGCCGTTGCGATGCCGAGCGCCGCACTCGAGTCGATGAACTGGGAGCAGGCCGCGAACACGAGCCAACACACAGTGTACATCATGCGAACGCTCAGCAGTGGCGGCACCACAACGATCGCAAACAGAAGCGCAATGGCAAATGCAGCATCCGCGACCTCTGGACTCTCATGAAAAGAGAGCGCGGGACTCGTCGAAGCGCTCATTACTGTGTGAGTCTGGAACCAGGATCTGCATGAATGGGTAGCTCACGCGTCAGCCTTATTGCTATCGTGTGAAGCGGTCATGCTTCGCTGCTTACCGCCTCTCTCCGTCGATTTTGTAGATGGCGCGGGTGGGCATCAGCCGGAGGTCGACGAAATCGGCATCTCTTCGTCCGGTCGTGAAAAGGTTGGTCAAATGATCTGCTCGTCCGCCAATCAAATAGGTTCGAAATAATTTTAGCCAATGGGCGTGGGCAAAAATGTTGGTCCAAATGGACTTTCGTTGCTCCAGTACTCCACACGTGCGTCACGTTAACAATTCGAAGTGTTGATGAAGCCATTTGCATCTGAAGCCAAATCCTCGAAATGCTAAGACCAATTGGAGGTAAACTGAGTTGCACGGCTACTCTAAGCTACTTCTTGACTTCGTCATCGATGTAGGCGATACCATTGATCGGGCGTCGACTGTACAACCGCATTGGACGGGACCAGTTGGTCTTGCCAAGCTCCGCCTTGAGGCGGAAGCGACCGGCGTCCAACAGAAACGTATCCATCTTCTCAAGAACATCTTCTCGGACTTTGAGACTTCCGAAGCTCGCAGGTACATCGATTTTTTGACGGCGAAGGCGCGTGATCGCATTTCTACAATACAGTCGAGTTAGCCGAGGAGGCATCCCACATCCGGCGAACGCCACTGGCTTACAGTACCTGTAACACTTCCACGGCTGAGGTTCGACGATGAGATGCTCTGTAAGCTCCGTGACAGCATCAAGGAACTTCCAGAGTCCGTCATCTCCGTGATTGAGATGGATCCACATCGTGACGCTGAAGAGTGTGATGAGGTCGAATGCTCGCCGTCTCGGAAGACCTGCTTCGTTGAGTTGCCCTTGTCGCTGTCGACCCGCACGGCTCAAGAACGAATCGACCGAACTGTTGAAGCCACGATCCATGACGTTTGCGTGAAGGAACTCGACCATATCGCTATGGATGGCATCCTTCTCAGCAACAGCTTTCTTGCACGCGCGGGTGATGAGCTCTTCGTCCACGTCAACTCCAAGCACACATAGGCGCTTGCGTTTTGACATCAGAGTATCCTCACTCTGAATCTCAGTAGACGCACTCACAGCGCTGGATCCGCCACTGGTGCTTGGTGGTTGCAAGAGTTGGAGCGCAGCGCTCGCAGCTTTGGACTTGGCAACTTTCTTGGACACGCCTTCGCTTCGTGCAACGGAGACGCCGTCGATCTGCAAGTCGCAGACAAAGTGGTGACGGTGCTCCGATCCACTCTCCTCCGTGAATATGTACTCGATCTTCTCTTTGTTCTTCTGAGCGCGCTCGTTCAAGACGCTCACGCTCGAATCATCGAACGTCACAACATCAACCTCGCCCTCACGGGTTTGGCTACGCTTCCCAATGAGATGCTTGAAGAGACCCAATGTGAGGTTGCCTAGCTCGGAAACGAACAAAATATTAGACTCCATTGAATTGATCCATGCTCAAATGAAAAACTTATGCCACATACCTTCATTGCAGCCGACATCCATGATCGTAGCCGGCTCAGCAACCACTGGTTCTCCGTTTGCATTCACTGCTGGCTCTTCAATAGCCAGCAGCGCGTGCCTCAGCGCGCTGGTTGTGGGGGCATCCATGAAGCGGAGTCGCTCATGCGCGGGATTGAAGCTGTAATACGCATGGAAGTTGCCCAGCACGTGGCCATCCGCCAACGGTGGTGAGGTGTTCGTTATCATGGTTTCTGAAGCATGAAGCCACCACCGGTGGGAACCATCATTTTTGCCATCAGTTAAGAACTTGTTAGAAACCGTGGCCCAAACTTCACCACTGCTGATCGACGACAACATTCGTCCATCACAACCGAAAAGCTCACAATTCAGAGATGTTGCTCGCCGGCGCTCGTCGGATGACGCTGCGCGCACGCGTGCCACGCGCGGCCTCGCGCCGGATGACGACTGCTACCGAGTCAGGAGCTCCTGGTGGCGCTCCATCAGCGGCTCCAGAGAGCAACTTCTCGCGTTACGCAGGGATCGCATTCTTCGGTGTCATTGTGCGTGAGATTGTAACCAACCGAAATGCAGGATGGACACTAACACTTTGCGTGTTCGGTTCATACAGGTTGCGGGCACGGCAACTCTTGGCGCATGGCAGGTTGGTTGCTTTGCACGGCATTTACAGTGATTCGTGCGTGGATACTGAGATCCGATTGTGCATTGGATGTAGACCCAGCGTTACTACTGGAAAGTCGGTGTGATCGAAGAACGCAAGAAGCAGCTTCACCAGACCGTCATCGATCTTCCAGACTTTGCGACTGCGTTCAGTGAGCTGTACGAGGCCATTGCTTGCTGCCGTGCTTGCTATGTGCCTCTGATCGTCCTTTCTTTCTTTTAGGAATGTGCCAGAATTCTGTCAGCTGCGTGTGGAGGGCCACTTCAAGCCCGGAAGCACGTTCTACTTGTGTAAGTCGTCGACTTGATGCGTGGACGATGAAGAGTACGCTAATGATGTCCAATGTCGGCAAATGTAGACCCAAGATCGGCTCCAGCCGAGTCCACGGACAGCGTGGCCACTCCCAAGTCGGGAGGCTACATTTACTCGCTCCTGGAAAGAGAAAATGGGTACGTCGATGTCGCTGACCCCCTTGCATACTTCTACCATCTCATTTGTGGTTTCTGCATAGCTCGCCGGTGATCATCAACCGAGGGTGGCTTCCTCGCAAGCTGTTGAACCAACACATCGCTAAGGAAAAGAAAGAAGATGAAGACACTGTCACGATCCTCGGAGTGATGCGCCATGGAGAGACGGTGGGTCTGAGTTGACTTCAGCACTTTGCGCCGAGTATGCGTCTGACCTGCGTCCCAACGATGTTGTTTTCGACCCCAGAAAGGGCAATTCACGCCAGACAACGATCTTTCTAAGCGCCAGTTCTTCTACCTGAATCACGACGAACTCGCTGATGCCATGGGTGTCGACGAAAGCATCCTGCCTGTGATCCTTGACGCTACCGGTGAGTCGGCTTTGTCTCGTGATGCGCAAACATCAGCCAACTCAACTCACACTGTCCACCGCTACTTGACTAGCCGCTGAGGATGAGACGATCGATCCATCTCTTGACAAGTTCGTCCGCAAAAAGCTGAGCAGCTACTTGGAGTTCTACATGACGCCGGAGAAGCACGCAGGATACGCCGCGACGTGGTACGCTACCCTTCACGCTTTAGTTTGTTGTCGACAGTAGGACATGGTATTCACACCTTCGGCTCTGCTACTCTTAGGTACTCGTTCAGCGTCGCTGCTGGTCTCATGGCCTACTTCCGCTTCCGCAAGGCGCCAGCACGCAAGTCGCCGATGGTTCGCAAGCGTCGCGCATAGAGAGCTCGTTGCCCCAAGGCACCACTGGAATGGCTTCAACATCGTGGCCAGTCGAACTTAACGTTCAACATGAAAATCTTTAGCGCACTTAACCGCCGGTGTGGGTTGACTTTTTGAAACAGGTTTGAGTTTGAGTCCGGTTCATTTCAACATCCTTTTCAGCCAATGGAATACATTTCCTGAATAGGGTTAGGTTCTTTCGGTAATTTTCCCTCGAAATTTATTGGTTGCCCCATTGACCAAATCAGGCGACGATCTCAGGCAGGTGACTCTCGAATCGCCAGAAGCTCCGGAATAGACAGCGACAACGGAAGCGTCAGTCTCGACGATCACAAGCTCCACATAACAGACCACGATGGAGGACGCCGTGCTGCTGCTGCTCATGCTCTTCGTGCTGGTCATGGCATCGTTCATGCTGGACCGGTACGCGTGTATGATGCTCTCGCAGAGCGGCTTCGCGCTGCTCTTCGGCCTCGCCGTGGGACTCATTTTGGTCGTGACGGGGCGTAAGGAGACGCTGCATCGCCACATGAACCTCAGCAACAACCTCTTCTTCGACATCCTGTTGCCGCCGATCATCTACGAAGGCGGGTTTTCGATCAAGCGCCAGGCGTTCTTCCGAAACTTCCCAGCGATCATGAGCACGGCCGTATTTGGTACAGTCATCGCGACGTGCGTCACCGGTGGCGCGCTCTATCTCGGTGGTGTTTACAAGATCGTCACTCCGCTTTCGTGGGTGGAAGCATTCCTCTTCGGCTCGCTCATCAGCGCCGTGGATCCGGTTGCCACGCTCGCCTGCTTCAACAAACTCCACGCGCCTCCACTACTCTTCAACCTCGTGTTCGGTGAGAGTGTGCTGAACGACGCTGTTGCGATTGCGCTGTATCAGACACTCGCCAAGTGGGAACCGGATATCGACCTCAGCGCCAAGGAGCTGCTCCTCGTGGCAGCTAACACCGGTGGTATGTTCGTGTGCTCGTTGCTTGTCAGCATGGCGATCACGCTGCTTGGCGCATTCCTTCTCAAACGCAAGATCTTCTCCACGTTGCGATACTTCCCAGCCTACGAGATCTCGCTCTGCTTGATCTTCAGCCTGCTGACGTACTTCATCGCGGATAGCCTGCACCTCAGCGGAATCGTGGCGCTTTTCTTCTCCGGCACGATGACTGCACACTACCACTTCCACACGATCTCCAAGTCGGCGCAGCACTCGTTCACGCATCTGCTTCACACGCTCGCGTTCATCTCGGAGAATCTCGTGTACCTCTTCATGGGAACATCGGTCGTTATGCTCTTCGCAGGCCACGTCGAAAAGGGTTCCGGTGCGGCACTCAGTGTCGATGACATCGACTGGTCGTTCATCGGTTTGACGGTGGTGGCTTGCCTCGTCGCCCGCTTCTTCAACATTTTCCCGCTACTCGGTTTGTCGAACTGTACCCGTGCTCCTGCTGACAAGATCTCCGTCAAGTTCATGTCTGTTATTTGGTTCGCTGGGCTTCGTGGCTCGATTGCATTCGCGCTGGCCAAGAGCTGGAGCTACAAGGGTCTGCACGGTCGTTCGCATCGTAAGCTGATCGAGTCGACGACATTGATGGTCGTGATCTTTACCACGATCATCATCGGCGGCCTCACCGGCCCATTCCTGTCGTGCCTCGGCCTCCCTGACTCGTCGAAGCGCGGACCAATGAGCGACACCGACACTGCGACTGAAAGCCCGGACATCACCCAGCGTCCTCCATCGGATTCCCGTGCCCAAGCTGCTCGCCGTCGGACCCGCGGCTCGATCCACTACGTTGTCACGCGCGGCAGCGTCCACCAGCCACGTGATTCTCTGTCGGACTCCTCACCGATGATCTCGGATGATGTCGACCCAGACACCGTGCTGACTCCACGACCCCAGTTCCAGGACAGCTCGGAAGAGGATGACGACATCTGGGAGCAAACGACGGCCTGTCGCCCGACGATTCCGCGTCAGTCGTCCGTGGCTCGACGAGATTCAGTTACAGGCGCGTTCTTCCGCTCGTGGTACTTTTTCGATGCGTCGTACATGCAGCCGATATTCGGTGGAGAGCTCTCGAATGCTGACGCCGCCGCTCGCCGCCCAAGCTCAGCTATCAACACTGAGGCACTCGCCAAATTCCAGAAGGAGAACCTCGTATAGACAGACAGACACTTGCATCCCCATTCCCACAAAAGGCTGCCATATTCACGTCCAATATATATTGCCTGGCTTCTCCCTCTCCAAATCGATGGGTTCGAGTCCCCCAATAATTATTGGACTGGCGCCATCATTTTTTGACTGGGAAAATAGAACGGCTGCAGCAACGCAAGAGGCCAGACTGAGTCCATCATCGCCATCATCAGCGGCGAGGACCGGGTGCTCATTATCTCTCCGTATCTCCCCGCCCAGCGGCGCGCATGGCAAGCGAGGAGCCCATGACGCCGATAGACGCAGTAGACGGTGTTGCTGCGCCGTACGATTCGGTGGATGAGA
This sequence comes from Pythium coloratum, assembly GCA_023337545.1. Classification (NCBI taxonomy): domain Eukaryota; phylum Oomycota; class Peronosporomycetes; order Pythiales; family Pythiaceae; genus Pythium; species Pythium coloratum. Next base: position 26,922 of record JAADXE010000141.1, read on the forward strand.
ACGGCGACGCTGCTCATGGTAGCGATCAAGGCGACAATAATGGTGACGAGAACGGCGTAACGCCAGCCAAGTCGCTGCCGTCACTCGAGACGATGGAGGACTTGATCATCGAGGCGTACAACAACATGCAGAGTGACGGCGAACACATTTTTCTGCCGGACGAAGTCGTGTCGAAGCTGCGTCTTCTCGCGCAAATGGTCGGTACTCGCTGATTATTAGACAGCTCGTTTGACAAACTCATGAGAGCGGTTTGTGCTGACTTTTGGACTGTGCCAGAAGAACGCCGAGTACAGCAGCGACGACGTCGTCTCACAGAGCTCCGAATCTAATCAGGAAGAACCCCCGCGCTCGTTGATCCCGTCTGCAGCGTCGAATATCCACTCGGCCGCATCGTCGACGCCGTCGTCTCCTCCAACTAGAGAATCTGTGGGAGGCGCGCTGTTCCACGACGTGTCGTCCTTGTCTCTCGATGATAACAACGCAGTCGAAGCCGACTTCAGCGACTCAGTCGATGAGGAGCAGAAGGTTCCCGAGAACGGCGCGTTTGCGATGAGCATTGACGTCATGGCGCCAATAATCGAAGGGGAATACTCTGCCGCGCTGTCCCCAGTAGAAGAGGTGTCCGAAGATGTGTTGTCCATCGCTGACCTCCACTTCGAACCAGAGGTAAGTAACTTGGGTCAGGTACAGGGGTCGATTGGAGAACTCACGCGGAACCATTTGCGATGTCAGCCGTCCCAAGAAACACTATCACCGTCGCCAGCCAAGTCGGCAGCTTCGCCAAGTGAAAAGCCGGTGTCTCGGCTACGAAAGCCTGAGGTTCAGCGACGCAAGAGCATTGTCCCACCGGCACCCAGATCGCTCACCAAGACACAGGCGGCAACACCGAAAGCAGCGCTTGCGGCTTCCCACATCAAGACCGAAACGCCTCCTACATCGCGGGAGCGATCGTCCTCTTCTTACGAACAGCGACGAGAGGCTGCACAAAAGCTCAAGGAGGAAAAGGCTCAGCGCGAGCTTCAGGCGCGGGAGTCGGCACGGAAGCAGCGCGAAGACGCACGACGAAAACTCGAAGAAGCCCAACAGAAAGAAATGGCAGCAAAGCGTGAGCGCGTGGCCCGCATGAAGATGCAGAAGGATCGCAAGACCCTCGCAGGGACAACCAAGCCAACAGCAGCTCGGTAGACTTGGTCGAAGGCGTGGCTGTAGTGGTGGCGCTGTTGATTGTGGCCAGTCGAGACGGTTGTCATGTTTTTGAATCGGATGAGTCAATTTAAAGTCAGCTGAACTAGGATATTTGCATGTCTTCTTCTTTCATTTTGTCGTAGAGGTTTGGATCTAGTTCTTGCAGCATCATCCTCATTGCATCCAGTGAGCAGTCCACCGCCGCCAACTCGCGAGCTTCGCTTTCTCTCCTCTGTTTGAGCTTCTGGCTTTTGTGGCGGCGGCGATGCATCCGCTGCTTCAATATCTCTCGTCGCTCTTCCAAGTTGCTAATGGATCAATTCATGAAGACACTGAGTCATTTTCATGCTTGGAAATTCTTCGGTTGCGTCTGAACTTGCCTGTGGTGCTCGTCGAGTGTATCATTGCAGTGGGCCGCGTACTGGCAAGATAGTTGGAGCAGACTCAGTGCATTTGACAGCGCATCGTCGTGCCCGAATCCTGATACCGTTGGCTTCCCATAGAGCGTTGTTCCCATGAGTTCCTGAAGCACGCTGACTTGACGCTGTCGTAGTTCAACATAGTCTGACGTTAAAGCCGTGGGTTCCGCAGCAATTGTGTCAACGTAACGTACCCGCTCCACGATTTCACCAACGCGCACGTCACGCAGAAGACCTCTCTGTCTCCCAGGCTGGCTGGGAAGTACAAAACGGAAGTCATCGCGCTGGTTGGACTCATTGGCGACGTGTGCCGTTGGCGGAGTTCTGTCATGGCGTCCCATTTCCATTTTCCAACGGAAACATTCAGAAGTCGATCCTTCCAGGCGAAAGGTCACAAGTACTGAAAAATGTTGCGCGAAGGTTGCTCGAATGTCGCCTTCCTCAGCATTGGTTGATGTGGCAGCAGCCGACGGCGCTCTATTCGGAGGGCAACGCCAACAAGTACGAGAAAGCAGAACGCGACCCGAAAGTGGACGCTAGAAGACCTCGAAGGGCATTACGAGCCAAGCGCCCGGTGTGTACGTGGCAGTAGACACAGCACAGCTCCGCGCAAGCAGTATGGTGGCTCTGCGAGGCACAAAGGCGAAGGCCTCGGCCGCGAGCCGTAAGGCCGTCGAGAAAACGGCGGCGAAAGGAAACAAACAGAAGACGGTGGCCGCGGTGTCCGCCTCCGCGGCACTGGACGGCGACAGCGATGGATCCCAAGCGACACAGCAACTGCCAGACATCACGGGCGAAGAGCGCGTGCAGCGCCTGATCGCATTCGTGACGCAGGCGGGGCTTGTGCTCCACCGCAACTCGGATAACGCCGGCGAGACGTCCAGCTTGTTGAAAATGATGGAGCGCACGACGGTGCCGGGCTTCTTGGACGCGATGCTCGTTGCATTCTGTGCGAATGGCAAGGACAAGACGGTGCCGCCGCAGCAGATTTTGTCGCGCTTGACAGCCGCGTCGCGGAAGCGCGTGTGCGGCGCGATCTTTTCGGCCGACGAGATCGCTTACAGTTGCCGCGACTGCCAGATCGATTCGTCGTGTGTCATCTGCAGAGACTGCTTCATGCATGGGTACGTACGCTCATGAAATTTGTATGCGGTTATTGTGATGTCGTGCAAACTGACGATATCTTGCGATTTGTGTTGCATTCGACAGCGATCATGTCGGCCACGACGTTTATTTCCAACGAACGACTGCCGGTAGCTCGTGTGACTGTGGAGATGCTCAAGTACGGATAATGTTCCGCTTCATTTCTACATGCATGAAGAATTGAACTAACTGGACTATTTATTTGATCTCTAGGCGTGGAGGCGCACAGGCTTTTGCACCCGTCATCCAGGCGCTGAAGAAGAGCAGGACGGCGCCAGCGACAAATCCATTGCAACCAAGAAGACCAGTTTGCCCAAAGCCCTCGCCTCCATCGCGCCCGTGGTGATCGAAGCGGTCGTGGATTTCATGTTCCAAGTGTACCTCGGCATCGAGCAAGCATTTGAGTTTTCGGAGGCGCTCGAATGGTTCACACGCGACCTCGCGCCGTCGAAGTTGACGGAAATGTCGGAATCGTCGCGAACACCGCCGGCTGCCTCTACTGTAACAGCGGCTTCGACAAGCTCCGGAAGAGATCGACGAAGCTCCCGACATACCAGCGCCAGCTCATCGTCCGAAGAATCTATCGTGCAAGCGGATGCCACATCAACGAACCACTCTGCCGCTGCGCCGGAGTCGTCTCTGTTCGCGATCCGCGTTCACAACGACGACATGCACACGATGGACGAGGTCATGAATGTCTTGAGTATTGCGATGAAGTGCAGCAAGCATTCGGCTCGTCAGTACGTGAGCGAGACCGATCGTTTCGGCGACACGGTTCTCGCTAAACTGAACCTGCTCAAGTGTGCTGCGCCCACTGGCGCTCTCGCCCGCCAAACGCTGAACATCTCCGTCGCCCCAGTTTGGTGGGAACAGCAAATGGAAACGTTGCCGTCGATTCTGGAGTGGCTGCGTACCATCAGCATGGCATCTGACGGCCTCTACGAGATCGTATCGGAGTCTCTTCGCAAGAATCGTCCTCGTCGGTTGTGTGCTCCGGCAGTGGTCTCTCCTATTATAAAGATTGGTGCGTCCAGCAAAGACTTTTGGAAACAACAAGGGGTCCGTCTTCATTCGACCGCGCAAGAGCTGATTGCAGAGTGGGCAGGATGCGACGAGACCGACCTTCACGACTGGACGGGAAATGTTGAGGGCGCAATGAACCGATTATACCATTTTGGAGACGAGACGAGCGACAACGTGGGAGCGGTCACCGTCCCGCAAAGCATGGTCGACAACTGCGAGAACGTCTTGATCTTGGAGTTCGTGAAGTCGGTGTGTCTCACGCAGGCGTACAGCCGTCACAAGAGCATTCGCGATGCGTGCGCTAGCTTGATGGAAAGGCAATCCTTCGTCAAGCAACAGACCAAGCCAAATACCCGTCCATCGTCCGTCCTCGCCCTCATGGTGCGATGGGACTGCGCATTGCGGAAGCGCACAGCTCACCTCGGCCACGCACTGCTGCGCGAGCACATGCTCAACAAGCGATTCCGCCAGTGCATGCTAGAAACCTACGCATCTTCGTACGGGGCGATGACGCAGTCCTATCTCAAGGGACTTGGCAATTCGACCGACTCGATCTTCGATTTCGCCGTCCAGTTCCTGACCGTGCCGCAACTCGTGAAGCAGTACACACGCTGTGAAGTCGAGAAAGATCCAAGCAAACCTCTGCTCGCGTACGAGATTCTGTCTTCGCTGAAATGGGTGCTTACATCTGCGGTGGCAGCATACAGGGCACCCCGCAGCACCAGTGGTCCTAGTGTCGTGGGAGGCCAATCAATGCTCAACGTGGAGCATCCTGTGCTCACAAGCCAGAAGTACAAGCACTGCATCGACGACCTCGAGTACATCTTCAACATGGGCTCAATGCCAAACGAACTCGTCTGTGACCAGCGCAATCTCGACTTGTGGATCTCAAGCCTCAAGCTTATTCAGGTGCGTAAATATCTGTGGTTGTATCTTTGATGGGATTGTGGCAACGTACTAACATTCATGTGATGTACAGTACGGTGACCCCCAAGAGCGACGAGGTATCGACAAGAGTCACGTCGAGTACGAGTCGGATTCGTGGTTGTCGATGTTCAATTTGGGCATCCGCATGCACTCGATCTTCCCAGTGGCGTGGAACGGAATCTCACCAGATGCCATGGCTGACCGAAAGGGAGTTGTGGTTCGGGTGCTGGACTATGTTGTGAGTGCAGCAATCGATTCGTCACGGATACTAAACGAGACTACGCCTGTCAAGGCGATGAAATCGATCGAGTATGTGCGCGATCCGTCTTCTTCTGCGCAGAGTCGAGTTCTTCAACTGTACGAGTTCAAGGTCGCAGTGGCTCCAGCCTCCCTCCACTTCCCGCTCCATCGATTCTTAGCTTCGTCCATTCGTCACGTCTCGATCCACGTTTCGTGGTTCCAAGACGTGCTTGAATCCGAAGGGCTGCTCAAGTCGTTTGCGCTGGACAAGTTGTCGACGGCCGATCGATTTGAGCTAGTGGAGTTGCCACTTCGAAGCGTGGTAATGGCATCGCAGATTCACTCGAACCTCTGGCGTCGCAACGGCGAAGAGAACATGATGGCTCAGCTCTACAACTACTCGGCTCTTCCATGCTGCGTGCATTTCCGAGACGTGGACGTGTTCCTTCTCCAAGTGGGCGTCATTCTTCTCGGGCCTGACGCGATGCTCTCGCTTATGGTCGACCGCTTCCAACTTGGTGAGTTTTTCCTGGGACCTCTGGCGGCTGCGTCTGATGAGCTGTCGCCGATGGCCATGGGATATTCTTCGCGAGAGAGAGGCGTGGACGAGCAGCAAGAGTTTCAGATGGTCGAAGAGCTTCTGCGCCTGGTCATTGTCCTCGGAACAAGCTTGCCAAGCTCAGTCGGGGAGGCTTTTGAGGACTCGTTCCTCGAAGAAGAAATGCTCCAGCACCTTTGTGCGAAGTCTTCGTCGTTCAGCAAACTCTTCGACGTCGCGATACTACCGACTGGTCAGGACGACGTGTCAGTTCCGCGTTTGGAGCAAGTACTTTCGCGAGTCGCCACCTTCGCACCTCCGACCGGATTAGAACCAGGTCGCTATGAACTCAAGGAAGGTCTGCTCGACGCGTACAACCCGTACTTCATCCACCTCAATCGTGAAGCTCACGAGCTCGCGCGTGATCGATGGACGAACTACCGCAAGGTTCGACGTCAGCGGCATCGCGCAGCTTCGAAGACGGCACCACCTATCGCCCCGCTCCAGCGAATGCGTCGGCCACTGCCATTCTTACGGCAGGCTCGGGGGATCCTTATGTGTGAAGGAACGCTCACGCTAGCTCACACGATCATTTGGAAGGTCGCTCAGGATTCTTCTCCGAAGAAGGATGCCGACAAGGCCAACGCCAGCGGTGGCGCGATCTCGGATGCTGTCATCTCGACAACATTGCATCTGCTCGTGTACGGTGTGTATGCGGCAGAAGACGCTGATGAAGACAAGGACTCTGCAGGAAGCACCTTCTGGACGATGCTTTGCCAGCCCGTGCCGGCATTGAGCGATACTTCGTTGGTCTCGTCGATGTGGACTCTTGCCGACAGCACTAACCCGGCATCGTCCTCTCTCGATGAAGAGCAGAGCAGTACTCTGCAGTGGCTGATGTGGAAAATCAGCAACTGCTCGACGGCTTGTTCGGATCTGGTCGACTCACTGAAGAAGAAGAAGCAAAGTGTGGACGACAACCAAGGCTCGTCAGGTAACGGCGCGTCCGTTCAGCCAGCCCTCACGCTTGAACAGCGCAAAGAAGAAGCACGCAAACGAGCTCTCGAGGCGATGGCGCGTCAGCAAGCGGCATTCCAGGCGATGATGGCGAATATGGATGATGATGAAGATGAGGAGGATGACCGTGACGACTTGTCGTCTTCACGCGTCGAGCACGAGTCCGATGACCCACATACGGAGAACTCAGCGCTCGGCAAACGTCGCGCGTCAACTGACGGATCTGTTGCTGAAGTCGACGAAGTCAAACGCGCTCGTCTCGACAAGGCCGATGCTGACGAAGATGTCTCGTCCTACAAGTGCATCCTGTGCCACGACACGTCGAAGCAAGGCGAAATGGGAGTTGCGGCGTACGTTCATCAATCGACCGTGCTTTCCGGATCCTTCCGCCCCGAGCCAGAAGAAGGTCTCCAGCCTCGTGGTGCTGAAGTGCGCAAGCAAATGAAAGTGCTTATTGAAAAGATGGATTTGTGCTCCGGCACATCGGAAGCATCTTCCGACTCTCCGTCTCCAGCATTCCGTGCGCTGGCTGCTCAGTTCCCGGATTGGCGAATGGATGATGAGTTGGATGAGCTACTGCTGGATCCTCCACTCCCGCATCTCAACTTGATGGGTGGAGCGCATCGCCAGATTCGCCACAACAACGGAAGTGGGGGAGGAATATTCGCGGATCACGACGCTGCATTGCAAGCGCTGGAAGGTGTGCTCGACTTGCGTGACGACCAGCGGCTGTTCCCGTTGCCGATTCACGGCGCTGCTGGTGTGAGTCCGGATCGCCGCGACAGAGGCGTGCAGCGACCCCGCGGTATCATTGTTGCGAGACGAGGAGGCCCTCCTGTGATGGACTTGGACAGCGATTTCGATGATGACGACGAGGATGATTTTGACGATGAAGAGCACCATGACCACCACCACCATCACCATCACCACCACCATTCGCACAGCCCTCGCCGTTCTCGATCCGGCTCAAACACTGAAAGTGTGCCGCTCTTCCTGACGCCGTGTGGCCTGCACATCCGTACTTGTCAGCATGCTGTGCACATCCACTGTCTCGAGCGCTACATCCGCTCACTTCACGACAAGGCTATTCGCGGAGAAGACTTCGACGGTGTCCAAGCAATCGACCCGGACTCAGCGATGACCCAGTTCCTGTGCCCGCTGTGCAAAACGCTGTGCAACTTCTTGCTTCCAACATCAGACCCTGGTGGTAGTGGCGAGGTTCAACCGATGGCAATCGAGAATGGTGATTCCGAGTCTTCATCGACTGTTGCGTGGCATTCAATCGTGGACCAGCAGCTCAAAACGCCTGGATGGTATCGTTCTGTGTTCGGTCGCGATGGCGGCATTGGAGACACCGACGGCGACAGCGATATTCACGATCTGTGGCGAGACTACTTCGAAGAAACGCTGTGGGAACCACACGGAAGTCTGGAGAAGGGCGCCCCGTTCCTGTGGTCCGCGTGCGCCTTTTCCTTGGCCTCGTTCCTGAACGTGGCAGAAGAAGAGTTCCGAAACGCCAGCGGCTCCAGCGGCGAGTTTGATCCTCTGATGGACGGTTGCCCAGCACCACTGGAGAAGGAGTTCGCTTCGCTTGTCGACGTGACAAAGTTCTGCCGGTGGTCGTTCTCGCTGTTGGAGCACAGCGGAGACGCGAAGGTGATTTGGGAGACGTCCAAGCGTTGCTGCCCGATCAACACGGAGACGAAGCGTGAATATCGCAAGTTCACAAAGGTCTTGGGCTCGATCGACGCGTGTCTGCGAGGCACGATCTTGGGATTGCTCGTCGCAGACACTTTCACCGCGTTTGTCGTCTCGAGTGTGATCGCCGACTCGCCATCTACGATCTGGCAGTTCATCCCAGTGTTCAGCGCTGCGGATTTGATGCAGCGCGTGTACACCGAGTTCTTTGTCCAGTCGAAGAACGACGAGCGCTCGCTGCTACAGGACAAGTTCTCGATCGTGGACGATGATCCTGCCTCAACTATCTCGGTTGACGGCTCCTCTGTCGGTGATGAAGACGAAGGCAGACCACGCCGCCGCACTCGTTCCAGCACGCAGCCTTCGGAATCAAGTGTCGTGGTGAAGCGCTCGACCAAGAACAGCTCGACTACAGGATCTCGAACAGCACGAGACACAGTTGAAGCGATGCTGAGTAACTTTGAGGACACGGATTCCGACGAGCACGCGCTGTTGACGCTTCTGCTGCGCATTCTGGACTCGGACCCGGATGAGAAACTGAAGCCACTCACCAAGAAGGACCTGACGACTCGACTCCAGAACATCCAGTCCAACAACGCAGTCCTCGTGCGTCGCATGAAGCTCTTTTGGCGCTGTCTGTCGAACAAGGAGCCGTTTGTCGACGCCTCAACTGCTCAGTTGCAGATCCCAAGCCTGGCAGAAGTCGCTGCGAGCCCAAGGGACGTGTTTGAGCAGGTGTGGAAGTGGTGCGTCGACCGCATGAACAGCAAGAGCTTCCTGGGCATCTCGAAGAATGGTGACAAGTGTGAGCACGCCGAGGGCTGCGGCGAAGGATACATCGCCAGCATGTTCATCCTGCGTGACCAGCCCTCGCGACCTCGGCTGATCGATCTTCCGGTGCAGTACGATGTGCTCTACAGCATCATGTCGGGCCGGAAGTGTACGCGTTGTGATCGGACGCCATGCGAGCCGGCCATCTGCCTGATCTGTGGCGAGTTCCTGTGCTGTGGCGACTCATGTTGCACACGGCCGTTCGTCAATCACGGCCCGCAGGTCGGCGAGTGCACGCGCCACGCAGCTGAGTGTGGCGGTGGCATCGGAATCGTGCTCATGCTCGACCAGTGCCGCGTCGCGATCATAGGTGGCAGCATGGGAGCCCACTTTCCGTCTCCGTACGTCGATGCTCACGGCGAAGAAGACGTCGGCCTGCAACGCGGAAGACCGCTGCGACTCGACATGGTGCGCTACCGCCACCTCGAGTCGCTGTGGGTCAACCACCGAATCTTTGCGGAGGTCTCGCGACAGCGGAACCAGCGCGAGCCCCAGTACACGATCGGCCTCTCGTACCTGTAAGGCGAACAGGACGATATCATCTCACGAAGGCAAACCTAAAAAGAAAAGAGTAATGTCAGTGTTGAATACCGAATGGATCATTTTGCTGACCCCCGCCTTTCTATCGAACGATCACTGCAAGTCCAGCCAGCAACCATTTCTCAAGACTGAAGCCCATCAGCGTGACGCTACCAGAGAGAGGACTGACAAAACGGGAAGAACATAAGAAGGATGGAAGCAAAAAGACAGAACGAAATGGAACGGAAGCAAATGACTTGATCAATCGGCAACTCGTCGTAAAGGCCCTCTTCGCATTCATTAACTCGGTGAGGAATCAATGAGCTCCACGCTTACACGCGGCTCGGGTAGAGCATGATGCGCACGCTGTTCGAGATACCCTCGGCTGGGAGGTTCTTGGCGAACTTGGCACGCACGACGCCGTTGTTACCGTGGCTGCGGCAGACCTTGCCCCAGATCACGCGGAACTTGGAGCCGTTCTTCTCCGACTTGCCCTTGTAGATGTAGGCGATCTTCTTACCGAGGTAGAAGTCGACATCCTTCTTGTCCTGGAGACCCTGGATCTTGATCAGGGCGGTGTGCGAGTGCTGGTTCGTGTACGAACTGATCGAGACAAGGAAAGAAAATTAGTCTACAGGAACATGCTGCCAGACTGATAGACCAGACGAGTGCGACTCACCGCTTGTAGCCCAGGAACACACCCTTCACGTAGAGACGAGTTGGCTGACCAGCGGAAGCGACCATTTTTTCTAAGCTCTGTAGACACAGAATCCCACCGTTAGCCACCGATCACACGAAGTAGTTCGTGCGCGGTGTCCCCTCTGCTGTCCACTGTCCACGCGCATCGCCATCAACACTAGCTGCCCCGTTGACACGCTAGTACTCGCTCGCGACCCGCCTTAAAGTGGATCCATCTCGAATCCCACGGACACTGCGACTGTTCTCGCAATCTCATCGTGGAGTCGTGACCACCAGATCACAGACACATCGCGTATCTGCATGCAGCACACAGTCTCCACATGCGCAACTCCTGTTCACTCGCCGCCGTAGTCGCCGCTGCTTTCTTCGTTCGCGCCACTAGTCGCTGTGTCTGTCTGCAAACGCGCTGGCGGCATGTCGGGAAGCTGGACGGCACGAGCGGGTCCATCGATCGGATGGGGTTTCTGGACACGCGTGGACGCTCATACGCGCGGACATGTGCAGAGGGGACCGCCACCAGCCTTCGTCATGCACGTACCAGTCGATTGAATAGAACGAGCGAGGGACTGAAGGTTGGGAGTGCTATTGCGGCGGCCGACGGGCTTCACACCGCCAGGCACAATTGACCCAATCGGTTGGCTCCTGGGCCAACAGCGCCACCTGCGAAATCGCATTCTCGTCAAAACAGATACCTCTCACAGCGGATACGCCAGAAGAACCACTCACTCCTGCAACATCACACAGGCGGTTTGGGGTAGACAGCCTCTAGGAACGAATACATGTGGCATACAAAAACCAAGTCAATCCAGAAAACGAGTGGACCACACGAAAAAGCCATCACTCCTTGTGAAAGTGTAGCCATGTTGAGCTCGTGGAAGACGAAAGTTGGTCGAAAAATGAGCAGCTCTATTGGAATCGGTGGTTCGATCTATCTGGATTGTGTCTATGCTACAAGAACCCTCCAGCGCCCTCTATCGTCTACCGCCGTGGCGCGAGGACGAACGCGGAGAGCTGTCGCGCGAGGAGCGCGAACGGTCGCTTGAGGAAGAGCGCGGACCACGCGACGAGCGCTTGTCGCTCCAGTCCGAAGAGCGAGCGTCACGCTGACGCTCTGGACGCACGTTGGAGAAAGTGCGCGGCGCACGGTCTGAGCGGTCGCTGGAGGACGAGCGAGCATCACGCTGGCGCTCTGGACGCACATTCGAGAAGGTACGAGGCTCACGCGAACGTTCCGGACGCTCGTTCGAGAACGAACGTGGCTCACGCGGGCGATCGGAGCGGTCACCGGAGAATGAACGTGGCTCGCGTGGGCTGTCCGAACGAGGTTCACGAATGCGGTCCAAGCTTGGGTAGGAGCGAGGCTCACGCGCTGGCTTGCTGTCGCTCCAGTCCGACGATGGCGGGGCCGACGGCGAGCGAGGCTCACGAGGAGCAGAGTCGCGGGATCCACCACGAGAGGTACGAGCACGACGAGTCGAGACCTCCGCAGGCTCCACACCAGCGACGCCGACAAGACCCATCTTCTTGAGCGTGCTCACCTCCAACCTTGGCGTCTCGGTCAGACCAATGGTCCTACTGTACTGCTCCGCCAACTGCACGAGCTCTTCCTTGTTGATACCAAGACGTCGCAGGTTGGAGTGGTAGAAGCCCAGCCACGCCTGGTAGGATTGGATCGCTGACTTCTCCAGGTCCTTGTTCTGCGAGAGCGTGGCAATGGCCTTGGACGTTTCACTGATGCGAGAAGGCAGTTCTTCGTCAACCGGAAGCTTCTTGATTGGGAGATCACGCAGCTCGTTCAGCAGTGGCTTCTCGAAGTCTGAGAGCACCAAGATGCCGTGGCCGTCGGATCCACCACGCGCAGTACGTCCAAGACGGTGGATGTACTGGTCACGGTCAGTCAGTCCGACCTGAAGCACGAGCGAAACGTCCGGGTAGTCCACTCCACGAGCCGACACATCCGACGAGAACATCATCACTCGCTTGGAGGCACGGAACTTGTCCGCGGTCTTCGTGCGCACGACCTGGCTCTTACGCGAGTGCATCTCCAGCACGCCCTTGAAGCCAGCAGCATCAAAGAGCTGGGCCATGAACTGGGCAGCGCGAGCCGTCGGGAAAAACACGATTACCTTGTAGTCCTTTGGGCGCAGGGCAACGTGCGCAGCCAGCACTTGCTCGACAGTCGCGACCACTTCAGACGCTGGCGTGACGACGTACTCCTGCTTCACCTGCACGTTGGTCTGGTCGTCGCCTTCGGTCACGGTATTCACAAGCTCGTAGTCCTTGTTAAGCGCCAGCTTCGTGAGCTCTTGCGTGGACTTGGGCAGCGTCGCGCTGAACAGAAGAGTCTGGCGCTGCGACGGCACGCTGTTGAGGATGTTCATGACTTCGTTACGGAAGCCCATGTCGAGCAAGCGGTCGGCTTCGTCCAGCACGAGGAAACGCAGCTTGCGCAGCATCTTCTTGATCTGACCGGCATCTTGGTCGACCAAGTCCAGAAGACGGCCTGGCGTAGCCACGACAATGTCGACTGGCTTGGGACTGGCGAGGATCGTCGTGTCCTTGTGCACGGAGGTTCCGCCCACAAAGCACGCGACGTTGAGGTCGTGGAACTGTCCTATCTTTCGGGCCTCCGTCGCGATCTGCTGCGCCAGCTCACGCGTCGGCGAGATCACGAGCAGAGGGATCGAGTTGGGCGTCTTGTCGAGTCCGAGACGCACCATGCGCTCGATCGTCGGCAGCAGGAACGCCATGGTCTTGCCGTTGCCCGTCTTCGCCTTGGACAACACATCCTTGCCCTCCATGATGTGTGAGAAGGTCTTCTCCTGGACATCCGTGAGGAACTCGTACTTGAGCTCCTGGCGGATCGCGCGCTTGGAGTTTTCCGTGATGCTCAGGTCCGTGAAGCGCATAGCGGAGAGGTGGCTCTGCGACGAGAACACCGCCGCCTGCTGCATGGACAAGGCATTGAGCGCAGCGGCGGTCGCGTGGCGTGGCAGCATGCGCACATGCGCCTGCGCTGGGTGGTGCGCGGCGCGAAGGAGCGAGGACAAGCGCATCATCTTGGTCTCGATAAGCTTCTTGCGGAATGATTTTCAGTGGCTCTTCACGCAACCAACGGCTGATGTGGCACCATATACGCAACATTCACGCAACATATGACCATCAAGCAACATTTTTGAATCTGAAGTTGAACTGCGGTACGCCAGTCAGGTGGCCACTCTGCTCCAATGGCTCAAATGGCTTCAATCGTCAATGCGCTTGCATCGGATCGCGCGACGTCGCACAGCAGCGGACAGACACTGCAACAGTACCCAGTCATGATGAGCATTACCATGACCAAACAATAGCATTGATGAGCCACGTACACTGTGTTTGGATGGGTGCGCGGCCAGTCGAGCCACAATTGCTCCACTCGGTCGAGCGCCGTGGCGTCCAGCGTGAGCACGAAGATCGCGTCGTAGCCTCCCGCTGTACAAGACGCACCATCCAGTGATTAGATACACACAAATCACCACGTTATTAGTCGTAGACTGTGCGTACCGCCCGGGACACCAGCGATCAGCACGCCAGGCACCTCCATGGTCGCGTCTAGGAGTTCCGACTGCTCAACGGGCTCGATGGGGACTTGGGCCAGCTCACCCATTTCTCGAAAGCTGCGACGAACTCGTTGATACTGGCTGCGCAACTCGAACAGCTTGTTGCCGATAACGCTGTCCACGTGGCTCCACTGGTAGTTGTATCATACCAAGAGTCAGAAAACGAGACGCCGGGAAGCTCCAATTGGCATAGACCTTGTACCTGATCAGCGCGGACACGAGCCAATTCCGTGCACTTGTCGATGAATAAATCGCTTGCGCTGACGCTGAGATCGAACAGACTCCGGAAGCTTTCCTCCACTGCTGCATTAGCCTGGGCGAGCGCATTCACGACGCGTGTCGACTCGGCCGGGCTTGATTTTTGCCACGCGAGCACCTATAGGCAGGGTAGAACACGTTCGAGTTGGCTGCGAATGATACGCGAGAGAAAACCACCGACTCTCAACGCACCTTCTTCACCATGGATACAGTCGCGCTGCCCGTGGATACGTCGCCCATTAGGAGGTGCAGGTTGCGAGGTAGACAAAACGGCGTCTGGACACAGCAAGTAGTAAGCGTGAGGGATCCGTACGCATCGTGGTAGCAGTGGTCAACGCACCATACGCTCCGCTCGTCTCCAGACGCTCTCGTCCTGCACGCACGCAGCAATACCATCCGGAAGCAGGTTCTCTGGATGTGTGAATTTGTCCAGCACCGCTGGCGGAAAGCGTGAGTAGCGCTGCGAGCCGTAGCACGCCGAAGACACGTCGAAACCGCTGCCAATCTACAATCCAGTGTCCCTTAGCCTCACGAAAACGATTGCATGAAGCCCGTAGAGCTGCTACAGTACCTTTCGTTGGACGTAGCAATGGCTCAGCTGGGCAAGGTTGTGGATGAGATCCAGTCTCGGTGCAGCCAGATCGCGACCCAAGAAAAACTGCACCAGTGCTCCAACGAGGGACGTTACCAGCGCCGCAGAGCTGCCCAAGCCGGTCTTGGCGATCGTCGTCGCGGTGTTTGATTCTGCGGCTAACAAATGAGTTCGGATAGTGAGGAACAGTGGCCTCTCGCATGCCTCTTGACGATGGAGATGCCGCACCGTCTCGATAAGGAGGCAAAAAGGCCGGAAGTTCTTCGAGTTGGCGTCGAGACAGCTCCTTACCGGCACGCTGGAGCTATACAGTGGAATGGAATGTGATGTGAGACGTCGTGGCGCAAGATCGAGTACTACAGACAAAGAATCGACTGCTGCGTACCCGCTCAACTTGCGAGTAGAACGCATTGTCAGCGTCGAGTCGGATATGAAGCGTCTCGCCGTTCGCTTGCAGAGATTCGCACGTTGCCGCAAAAGCCGCGTTGTCAATTCCACAGACGCCGTTCAGCGTGCACAGGAGCGTCTCTTCCACGTAGATGTTGCGATCTGAAACTTCGCTGTTGACACATCGATTTGTGAGGAAAACATCGCACTTTATCGTGAAGAAGGGCAACCACCAGCGCCCCACCTTGTATGCAAGATTACGCGACGATTTGCGTCAAAGGCAGCATGTCCTCGAATGACTTGGTTAAACTGAGGGCTTTCGACCTCGACGTACAGCAGCGCGTCCTCCACAAGTGCGCCACCGCCGGCGTGTCTCTTGGTCGAAAGCGACGTGTGTAAGCGCGCGGACGTCGCGACTACGAGCCCTGCAAAACGGTCTTCGAGGATAAGATAGCCGCCTGTGAGCAGCACCTTTCCGGGCGCCGATACCCGTAGCGGCATCGCCTGCTTCATCGTGTTCTTGCAGTCAGACAGCTCGTGCACCTCTATAACATAATCACATATTAAATATAGTAGTACCCTGCTAAATCGTTTGATTGATGTTCGTCAACGGTGTGATTGATGGACTTTCTCCGTGGGAGGAAATCCATGGAGAAAGTGTGGATTTCCCGGCCACACCGGAAACACTTCGCTCGTCGGAAACAAAGGACCACGATGGACCGCAAGCGCACCCACTCCGCTGCCTCCGAGCCCACCGGCACATGCGACGACGCGGCCAAACCGAGAGGTACGCATGTGGCGCCGGGGACACCCAACGACCACAAGGTGAGCCTCAACGCCAAGGTGGATCCGGCCGTTCTGAGAGGCAACTTCACACGCCGCTTCGACGAGGAACTGGAGAGACAGACGCGTGTTCGAGAATGCGACTTGGCGTACGAGATCCAGTATCACTTTCCTATCAACCCGCGCGTGGTCACCACAGCCCCCACTTCACGGGTCAAGGCGCGACACAGCCAGAAGGGATGCACACGACAGGCGCCAGTGCTGAATGGAATTCGCATCGCAATCCAGTGAGATCCAGCGGCTTCAAGCTAACATCGAGGCAGCGGCGCAGCGCCAACTCCAGCGCGAGAGTGCAGTGCACCAGACTACCGCTGAGTTGAAGACCGAGATCGACGGGCTCAAGACCGATCGTGAGACTGCCCGTCAGCACCAACTGCAGCGAGAGGTTGCCTTTGGCCAGACCGCCACTGATTTGAGTTCCGAGATCCAGTGGCTCAAGGCCAACATCGAGGCAGCGGCGCAGCGCCAACTCCAGCGCGAGAGTGCAGTGCACCAGACTACCGCTGAGTTGAAGACCGAGATCGACGGGCTCAAAACCGATCTTCAGGTTGTCGGTCAGCGCCAATGGCAGGGTGAAGATGCAATCAAGCGAGCGTTTACGGATGTTCATCTTCGTACTGAGGATGTCATCACACAGTTGAATGCCCAAGGAGCCAGTGTCGAGGATCTGGTTGAGTCCAGAGCTGCGACACAGGAGCAGACGCGACTATGTGTGGAAGCAATTGCGGCGCAGAGAGAGGAGATTGGCCGCACGAGAGCCACCTGCGAGCAGCATCACCAGGCTGAACGAGCTTGCCTAGATCTCAATCAAGTCGGAGTTGCTGTTCGCCCCACCGCCCGTCCTGCCGTGGTGGTAGCACAGCCAAATCCTCACCCCGACGGAGCCATTCATCCAGATGCTGCCCCTGTCGAAGGCGGGCGTCCAAATACCCGTCTTGCATGTGCAGGTCGTCGCGTTGTCCCTGAGGTGCGCCACACAACAACGTCGCGGAAGCGTGAAGAGCTTGGGCGTACCCGCAGTCAGACCGCTGCTGCTCGTGGTGATAGTGGTATCACCTAACTGTGTCAGCCGAAGAGTAGCGTGGAAAGCGAGGCAAGCATTTTCATTTCCTCAGAGAGAATTTTGGTTTTCTCTAACATCCGTATACTGTATTTTCCTATCCTTGCTATGAGCATCCTTTTTATTTACGGACAAGACACTAAACCAAATCTCAGAGAGCTTCATGAGCGTCTCCTGGGCAAGAAGACTGCAAGACACCCTCGAGCGGCGGACCTGTAGTTTGTGTAGTAGAACAGCTCGTGGTAGCGACGCTTCACTGGGTTGGCCGCCGAACACGTTCGGACCGAAGTACTCGTCGAGCGGCACATCCAGGAACGTCGTCATCATGTCGACGTGGCCCTTGGCGCCTGTACCAGCGCCGTGTACGTGGGAGCTGTGGGTATGCGCTGACCTGCTTCTTTCTGACCGTACAGTATCTGAAGGAAGCCGCGCTGGATCAGGAGAAAGCACGACCGACTGCCTCACCTTCCGGATATCCACGTGCTAGATCGAGTCGACAGCTTCGTTGAGACTGATGCAGCCCTTCGTGTGACGCCCGCCGTTGCCATGTTCTTGTAGTACACGAACGAGCCCACGCGGAACAAAACAAAGCCTCGGTTCTTCTAGTATCCCTGTCATTCGCACAGCCCCAACAGGTCAATCGACGATTTTGCCAACCCAAACACATGAGTACACGTACCACACGGGACCTTGTTTCGTGAGCCAATCTTTGCTGATGGCCTACACGGACTCCATCCACGCCACGTAATAACGGTCGTTCGCGTACGCGCACGCGAAGACGCAATGCCGTATGTTCTGGTCACGCGTGCCGTCGACGCTTCAGCTCGAAGCCGTGCTCAGCTCGCGAGCGTGAGGCTGCGCATCTCACGCAGGCAAACGAGGATGCCAAGGACGCTGAACGTGCGCGTGTGTCCACCGCTGATGGGCTTGTGCGGCACCGAGAGGACCGCGAGACTTTCCTCGCTACTTTCACCGAGGCTGCTGCTGCGGCGGCGGCCTTTGACGGTCTTAACTGGCGCGGACGACGTGCTATTGATGCTCCTGGTGTCGCACCATGCGCGAATACTTTGGAAGGCAAACGACTCATGTGACTTCCGGATGGGTCTCTTCTTTTGGGTCTTGATCACGGGTGAGGTTGGAAACCCATATACGTGGCTGGATTCAAAACCCGCCATAAAACACCCACTCCAAGACGCCATCATCCATAATGGGATTGGACGATGGCGCAGCGATGGCGCAGCGTCCCTGCTGCAGGACGACGCTACGGACACGAAGTTGCTTCTGGGCTGTGGGTTTAAGGAAGGCAAGCCAGTATCTTGCCGATTTGAATGACGTAGGACGCCACGACAGCGAGACGCCATTCGCTACGAGGACGACACCCGCGACGTCGGTACTGCTACCCACATGAACAAGAAGGTGTGCGCGCTACGGTCCGTTCTACGACAAGTATAATACAAGTTCAAGAACCTCTTCTTCTTCGCTTCCAAGATAATGGTCGCGCTCGTCTCGGGTGTGGCTACTGGCTGCGTGGGCGTGCAGGTCCAGTGGCATGCGCTGCGATTTCTACAAGCTCTTCGGCTCCAAGATTCCACGATTGAGGCGGGCGCGTGACTTCGACGGAAACCGCGAGGTTGGCGACTTCGTCTTCCTGCTCATGTTCGTGGACATGGTGATGGTGATCGGCGGCGTCGTAGTGGCGTGACGACGTGTGTGTTTGTTGCCAAGAGCCCAAAAAAAGTGTCTTTGGTGTGCCAGCAGCAACCCGCGCGTTCGGTGCACCAAGGACCCAACCAGTGGCCGGCGGATTCGGTGGCTTCGCGGCGTCGTCCTCGGCGGCGCAGGAAACACAGGCACAGGTCGGCACGGGCACTCCGTCGTCGATGCCACGCGTGAACAGGACAGCGCTGCCGCCATAGTGAGCTACACACACGTGCAGGAGTATCTCCACAAGTCGATGGAAGAGCTGCGGTGGGAAGACGTTCTCAAGCGATCATCCAGCGCAGGTCCAGGCTGCCGGAGCTTTGAATTAACCGGAGGCACAGACAGCTCCAAGACAAAATGCTCAATGCATTCGGTGCGACCCCGCAGATATCAGAGCTTTGAAAATTAAATGGACTATTTTACTGGCCTCATCTTGACGCCGCACTAAATGATGGCAATACCGGCAGTTGCCGTAATAATTATTGCAGTTATTGCAGTCTATATCGGGGGTCTTAGCGGGGCAGCGGTGTGGACTCGCCCCATCCACGCCGTTGTCGCGGGTTCAATCCCCACACTGCAGCGATGCTGGTCTCCGTCAAATTCAAGGCGAGGGGCAATTTTTCGCCAATCAAAGCCGGCAACGGTGACGGTAGGCCAGCGGATTAGTGTTGGCCAAATCTCCTTTTTAGGGCTAGGTAAACAAATATTTATGCTTCTAAAGTCGTTTTAACTCTCTTTTTTCATTCTGCATATACGGTTGCTCCACTGCTGTCTCTTTCTACTCCTTGCTTCAGAGCTCTGTCTGTCTACTCCTGCTCGCTACAACCAAGCAACGATCCGTACGACCACAGCTCGCGGTTAGCACGAAGGAACACGATCTTCTCGAAGTTTTCGGGGAGCAGACTTGAGCGAGTTGGCGTCAGAACGAACTTACACTGTGAGAACAGATGCCCACAGCGGTTGCTCGTCGGCGGAATGGCGTCCAGCAGCTCCGAGTAGCTGGTCGACGCCATACGAGGCTTCTTCGCCTTTCGGATGCAGGCCTCTCTGATGGGCGTTCGATCTCGAAACGGCTCACAGGCAGTCTCGGCTGCGTTTAGAACTCTCCCAATCGCAAACTTGACGCAGGCACTCTCGAAGTCGGCAGCGTGGACGACGGCTGCGTCGGCCTTCAACTTCTCTGCCATCACTGGATACTTAAGCGATATAGCATCGAAGAGGACGCGTACGTCCGCAATCGTACGCGCCTCGTCCTGCAGGAGCACACACACACCCTGTCAATGTCCTCGAGCTGCGCGACGAGCAGGACGATCTGGCGATGCGTGCACGGGGATGAAACGAGGTCTTCGGCCTCCTGATCTCCACGTAGCGCTTGAGCATCCGGAACGTCGATGACCATCGCGTCACATTTGCCTTGAGCGCCTTGAGCCTCGTGTGACGCGCGAGAGCCGCAGCGTTGTTCGGCTGGCGTAGAGCACTGCCCATTCCGAGACCTTGTCGATTCCAGCCCTGTGCTGCTCCAGGAAGACAGCAACGGCAAGGTTGTAGCGATGAGTAGCACACCCGATCAGCGGCACGCCAAGTAGATCCGCGATGGCCTTGTTGGTCGCACAGTTGTCGCCGACCACGAAGTGGATCATGCTCGCCTCCTTCTCGTACATCTCCAGCACGTTCTGGATCATCTCGACGTGGGCTGCGGCCGTCTGCCCGTACTCAGCTGGGGAGATGGCGAGGAGAGGCTGGTGGCGTTTCCCGTCCTTGACAAAGAAGCCATACATGCCGACGTAGTGCGTCGTTCCACTGGACCAGCCATCCAGCATGATGCCGAACGCATCCCCCATGTCGCTTGCGAACTTCCCCCCGACTCCAGCCGCAACGTGATGGATGTACGTGAGCAGAGAGCGAGACGAGATGGGCTCAAGCTGAACGATGGACCGGGTGAGAGGGTCGTCCACC
>JAADXE010000142.1:0-47515 GCA_023337545.1 Pythium coloratum
AACGCGTCGTGGTTTTCGTCTGCGGAGGTGTTGCTGGTGCAGAAGCCTGACGTGGCGCAGACGATGCTGGTGTGGACGAACGTGAGCCTGGTGGATCCGGTATCGCTGATGGCGGTGAAGGTTCGACTGATGCACGAGGTGGCTAGCGGTTGGGATCCACGGAGTTGGGTTTCTCCTGAATCGGCCTCGGGATTCATTTTCGAAGTTGAAGAAGGGTCCACGCTCGAAGTTCCGCAAGACCCCAGTGGGGTCTTGGATCGGTTGATGAAGATGAATTCGTCATCTTGGTCTGTGAACTCATGGATTCGGGGGAACTTCAGCGAGATCGACAAGATCATTGTGAATGATCGCGCTGTATCTAACGCCGATGGTGTTTGCTGCTCTTTGAGTGAAGACAAGTTCAAGGCAAGCGCATTCAACAGATCAGCTATGGTAGTTCACGCCATCGCAGGATTTTCCGGGGTCCAACGATTGACTCAAGTATACCAGTTTACGACCCAACAAGATTCGACGCGAGTCGTGACGGTGGAGGTCGCGCTATTGTTGTATTGGCGTCCGAAGGAGAAGAAGATGGAGCCGTTGTTCCTTTCTCTCCCTGATCACCGGGAAGCTACGAACATTACCGTCGACACTGAGCAGATCGATTCACTGATCCGCCCGATCTTCGCGGACGTGCGCTACGCTCGGCAGTTCATCTTCTTGACGAACTCAACCCCCACCATCTTCGACTTGTCGACTCAAGATTCGACGACGATCAGCATGACGCCGCAGTCGCAGCCCTATTTCTCAGGCTTTGCTACCATGGTGCTCAAGGTAGTTTTCGGCGGGATCGATCCAACGAAAGCAAGCGGTTCAGGCTCCGCTCTGACTCGATTCGATGCGCTCCAAAACGTGACTGTCGAAATCTACATCGACGTGTTCGTCGTTCCTGTCGCGAATACACCAACGTTGACGACCCGATTGGTTGGAACGGTCACGATGACTCCGACAAGTGCAGCTACTGTGATCGTCGAGGCTGTCAATCTCGAGGATACGGATGGATCAGAAGAGCTGAAGGTCTTGGTGGTGGTGGAGTCCAATCGCGCAGACGCCGTGCAGGTGTTCCTCAATGATCGCAGACTGTGGTCGAGCAGTATCAGCGATGACTTCAGGACCATATTCGAGTTGCCAGTTGACTGGAGCGAAACAGTTGGAAATAAAACGCGGGGAATGCGTATCGACAACGCGACGCTCCTCTTCGTTCCGAGCACAACGGTGACCAACGAGAGCTTACACTTGAGCGTGTCTATCGAAGCATCATCGTCCGAGATGTTCTTCTTGAATCAGAGCTCGAGTGTGGTCATGAACGCTTCGACAGAGGTCGACTACCAGATGATTTGGGCCCAACCGCATACGCCGACTGCGTTCTTTGAGCCACTCGACGTGTGGTATAGCTCATCGGAAGGATCTCTCGTACAAGTCAATCTCAGCTCAGCTGTTGAGTACCTCGGTGTTCCAGCACCAAACGATACGAGCTCCGAAGACGGAGAAGTGCGGGTGCAGTCATCTTTCCGATGCAAGGTCGCTTGGGGTGATGTGGAGATTTCGAAGCTGACCGCAGTCAGTGATGATATCGCGCCGTCTGAACTTCAGAGTGCTTCTATCGAGGAAGCACTTGCTTCCAGCGCATTTGAATGCAGCAAGGACACGACGCTGAACGTGCAGGTCCGCTCGCACTTCGTAGGAGAGGCCACCCTGACGGTTCTTGTGATGATGCCAAGTGGTGCAAGTGCAGCAGTGGACGCACACGTAACTGTTCAAGTTCACGTGGTCGCGCTCATGGCGACGAATCCTCTGGCAGTCGACACCGGATTTGCTGAGAACGAGACAACGCACATCGGTTTCAACCTGCCCCTCGCGATTCGTACATCCTCCAACTACAACGATGCTTTCTTCTCGGCAAGCAAAGTCACACAGCTGCGTATGCTTGCTGAACCGGCAGATGCCATCGACTCTATCTTCGCGATGTCGAATGAGAGCACCGCCGCTTTAGTTGGAGAAGACACGCTGGCCATGCTCGTGGAGCGACTCGAGAGTCTGACAGTGAATGCGTCGGTGCAACCAGCATTCGATTTCCAAGGAATCGTATCGTTTGTGGTTCGAACGACGTCATTTGAAGGACTTGTTGCGTCGTGGCGAGAGAATGTGGAAGTGGACGACAACCTCAACGGTGGTTCGCCGTGGCCGGTCTTTGGTGGTCAAAACACCTGGCTGATTGGGCGCTCATTGTCTATGATGGATCACGTCGTTCCCGCTCAGTGGCATCACGCGCAAGGACCTGTCTTTGCTGTTGAAGTGGACACCATATCAGTGTATGAAGACGAAGTTGCACGGGTGGAGATTACTTCTCTCGTCTTCGACACAGAAGATGCGAAGGATTTCGACGCGAGTCTGACGCTCGACGCGCAAGTGGTGACAGGCAGCGGAATAATGCTGATGTCAAGTCTGGAAGAAAGTCTGTCCACAGACAATTCGAGCGATGGTGAGCAGTACGACTACTATCAAATCGAACGAAACCGTAGCATCCTGGAATTCCGCATCAAGAACGCGAGCGCGTACATGCGAGACTCAACGATATTGCTACGTGCGACAAGCTCAGCATTCAACAGCATGAACGAGACGACGATTCCGATCAATCTGACCTTCATGGAGACAGCATCGGCTCCCGAGATCCAGCTGACGGCCAGCACTTTGATGCCGACAGAGGATGGCGTTGTCGAGGTCTCACTTGATGTCGCAGCCACCAAGACTGGACTCGGGTACGTCCTCGCTGTAATCTATCCGCGAGGTATCATCAGTGACGTGTCGAGGATGGGCGATGCAAGTATTGGTGACATCAGTATCGACGATCAGGAGGACAAGCTCGTGCGACTGTGGAGCGTGATCGCCGGCGAGGAGAACGAACTTCTGCGAGTCAACCTCACGGCTTCGCTAGTTTCCAAGATCTCTGGACAAGCGACTGTGAATGTGAGCGTGCTAGCTCTCACAAGTGATGTCCAGGAGATGGATCTCCTTCTTGCTATGGAGTGTCTGCGCAACGATACTTCTACGTCGGACATCTCGAAGAGTGCTCTCGAGTTCTGTATGGAGTCCCGTTTCAGCAAGTCGGTTGCCTCTACGAGTGAAGCACTGTCGCTAGCGATCCTTCCTCGAGCGGAGGCTCCGAATGTGCTGGTGGATTCAACGTCGATCGATACAGAGGAAAACAGCGCAGCACAGTTCACTATGACGGGTATGGTGATGGCTGACAGAGATGGCTCAGAGTCCGTCACAGTGGCATTGGTGTGCGAAGGAGCAAACGAGACCGTCGCCGATATCGAGATTGAAGTCGCTGGAAAGGCTGCCGATAGTTCTGGAAGCGGTGGTTCAAGCGACGCAGATGCTGGTACGAACACAACATCTCGATCTTTGATGGAAGGTTCCGGTGAAGAACCAAGTATCAGTCGCCGTATCATCGCGCTTTTGAGCCGTGACTCCCCCGAGCGAGATGTGACGACCATCACCATTCGACCACGAGCCTTCTTTTCTGGCATGATTGCGTGCAGAATCCAAGTCGTGGCGATTGACCAGATCGATGAGATGCCGATTTCGGAGGCAGTCAGCGAGGTAGCAGTGACGATCCAAGTGCAGCCACGCTCTTCAGGAGCTACGCTGGAGCTTGGCGACTCGAGTCACCAAGCAACAACGGCATTGGAAGATGAAGTCGTCCACGTGCCGGATACATCCGCTTCTCTCTTTGACCGAGACGGATCAGAAGAAATTTGGCTTGTGATCGATCTCGGAAACGCAAGCGACTTCGTGCAAAACGTCTCCTTCGCACCGGTGGATACCTATGGCGACGCCGTGAGATTGATGGAGTTCGACACTTTTCGTGTTCTCTCCAGCTCTGAAGACATCATGGGATCTCTGATGATGTTCCCTGTGGTGGGCTTCAGTGGTACCATTGCATGGTCTCTACACGCTGTGACCGTCGAAAAGAGCTTCTATCCGGAAGATGCTACTTTGTCGGAGTTGACGACGTTCGAGTGGATGCGTGATCACTGGGATCTTGTCAACATGTCCAGTTTATCGATGGTCGCGCAGGTTTTGCCGATCTGCCACGTTCCAGTTGCCCGTCTATCGCAGACGTCGATAGTCACGAAACCACTGCGTGCTGTGCCAATCGAAATCACCGCAATGACGCCAGACATCGACGGAAGCGAGACATTGCGTGTTTCGATTAGCGTGAACGCGTCAGCTGTGGCGTCAATCTATTCTGTGCCTGAAGACCCACTCACAGTCAACCGGGATGAAGAAGCTACGCCGGAATCAAGCGGTGTGCCGGCACAAGAATCACAGGCTCGCTTCGTTCTCACTGGACCGCAGCAGTTAGCTGCCATCAAGACAACGATCTACGTTGTACCTGCGGCAGACTTCGTCGGCATTTTCACGGTCCAGATCATCATCCGCAACACGGAAACGGAGACTGCTGAGTCGAAGGAGGTTCTTCTACTCGCGACTGTGCTTGTTCTAGC
This sequence comes from Pythium coloratum, assembly GCA_023337545.1. Lineage (NCBI taxonomy): Eukaryota > Oomycota > Peronosporomycetes > Pythiales > Pythiaceae > Pythium > Pythium coloratum. Next base: position 4,554 of record JAADXE010000142.1, read on the forward strand.
TGCGGAACCTGTTGTTGAGCCATCAAGGCTTGTGATCGGGCACCAAAACCATTTCACTCGACTACCGTTCGAGCGCGTTGACGTCGATCAAGAAGTTCTCTCACGTGATCACTTGGTACTGTTTGTCGAAGGGGATGCGACTGCTGTCACCGACGTCTTCGCTGGGGTGATTCGACTCGATCAGTTTAACATGGACGACTACGGTACCGTTCAAGTGTACGCAGTTCCGTATGGAGCTCGCCAAGCTATCAGTATCCGCTCGCACGCTCGGTTCACGGGCTTCCTTCGCGTCTATTTTGTCGTGTCGACGGTGCCGTTCGAGATGACGTCTCAACAGACAGTTTTTATTGCAGAAAGTGACGGCATCTCTGCGAGCGCTGTGAGCATTCTCGTCGTTCCAGAGGTGCTCTCATCGGAGGTCAAAGCTGCATGGGATGAAGGCGCAGTGGTGGCAGATGCCGTGAGTGCACTGACGATTGTGGAGTCTGCGGACTCTGATGAGTCGTCGGACACGAGCAAAGCCAAGCTTCAACTCATCGTCCCTTCGCGCGTGCCACTGCAGTCAATCTCGAGCTCCAGTGAACTACAAATCCGAGCTGCTCAATGGATTGGCGATCGATCCTATTCAGTGGTAGAATCACGCGGAATTCCCGCCGAATTTGCCGTGGCGAGACGTGCCGGTTCTTCCTCTCCGGTTGCGGCTCAAATTCGCGTCATCACGCCAGATACTGCCGAACAACGATCAGAACAGCAATCAATCGAACTTATCCAGGACACTGTTGGTGAGGCGGCTGCACCAGAACTTGCTGGAAGGGATCTCCAGTCAAACCTGCTTATTGTTCGAGACGACGAAGATTTGGTGTTCCAGTTGATGTCGGGTGTTTTCAGCTGGAGTGGAAACAGAGACATCGAAGCCATTCGACTGGTGCTGTTGGGTGAAGCACACATTGACACGGTCATGCTGGGAAATGACAGTATTGTCAACGAAGAACCCGCTGTCTCAAGCGAAGAAGGAGTCGTCTGGGTGGCCTCGCTGTTTGAGACGAACAGTACGATGAAGTTTGCTTCGGTGACGAAAGCCCTGCGCATTGAGCCTCGTCGCTACCTTGCTCAGCAGTTCAAGGTGCGCATCGACGAGGTATCGAAACTGGAAGTTTCACAGGAGCGACTTACGTCCATGTCCGAGTCGATGACGTCACAAGTCTTCGACGTGACTATCGAGCCGACTCCAAACAAGCCAGTTATTGTTGTGGGAAGCGAGTATGTGATGGGCGTGGAGGAACTTCAGGTGACATTATCCATTCTCGAAGCCTGGACACCAGATCAAGATGATTCGGAGGTGATTGAGATCAGTATCGAGGTTGACGAAGGGCTCATCGATGTGGCGTCAATTAACGGAGCAGTTCCGACAGAGTGGCAGACAAGTACTTCAAACTCATCGCTGACGCAGTACAAGGTTGTTGCAACGGACGAAGGGCTGTACGCTATCGGCCGACGTGACCTCGTCTTGATGCCTCAGCCAGACAAGAACGGCAACTTCTCAGTGGATTTGGTGATCGAGTCGATGGAGATCAGCACAGGGGAACGGGCTGTCGTCAAGCTGTCAGTCGTCGTTGAGATAGCGCCGATGCCCGTGGCATTTATTCCATCGGTGTTGATTTCGCCTCAGACGCTGACAAGTATCGAGGATGACGTTTTCATCGTCGACGTGAATCTCTCTGAGCTGAAAGACAGTCTCCGATATCAGCTCATGGTGGTCTACCCGAGTGAGTTTGTTCAACGCGTGGAGATGGACGAGTGGACGACGCAGTACCGGGCCAATGCAACGAGCGGAAACATGGTGTGTACAGCACTGCTGTCTGACGCTGCCCATTCAGAAGTAGTGGCGACGGTCGGACATCTACGTGCACCAGTTCGTGTGGTTCCAGTGGGCGGCAAATCCGGGGAGTTCACAGTTGAAGTCTCCTTGTTTTCGTACACGGAGGACTTGCAACCTGATTTCTTCGACAACGGTGCCAACGCGTGCGTGGCGATGTCCGAGTCGATAGAGCAAGTCTTGCACTGCCGAAGTTTCCGTGAGCGGAAGTCTTTAGTCGGCACGAATACGTTGGTCGCATTGGCAGTCGCACCTCGTGCCGTCGCTCCTACGCCGATCGTTTCGCCTACAATGGCGACTGTCAAAGAGGGCGAGGCTATCTCAATCGCGACCAGCGGCTTGGTACTCGTCGACCTCGATGGCTCTGAAGAAGTGTCCGCAAAGCTCGTGTGTCAAAGCAGTGGACTCGACAGCGTGCACGATCACGAAGGACGCAGACTCGAGGCGAAGATCGAATGGGACGTCGCGTTGCACGAGTTGTACGAGTTTGAGCTGCTCACCGTGTACGCGAACTCGAGCATGGATGAGACGATCACACTGTCCGTCCAGCCGATTCCCACATTCGCTGGACAGATCTCGTGCGAAGTCGTCTCGACGGCTGTTGACAAGATTCAGTTCGCGGAAGCTCGCGACGAAAAGCGCGTGGCATTTAATGCGATAGTGACTCCTGTGGCCACAATGCCAGTGCTCGAGATCACGGAGGCAGATTACATCTCAGAGGAAGACGATGATGTGGTGTCAAGCGAAATCAGAGCATCGCTCACCGATCGCGATGGATCAGAACGTATCTATCTGGGTTTGCAGTTCGAGTCGACAAGAGAATCTCCAAGCCAGTTGCTCGAACAAGTTCGGTGGATCACATCCGATAACTCAAGTTTCGGCACAGCGTCGTCGGAGCTGTTCTGGTTCCAGACAAATGACATGGCTGTTATCATCGGCAACGCTGGTATTCAAGACATCGTCGGCTCGTTGCTACTGATGCCACGAGTCGGTTTCAGTGGCCGTTTGACGTGGAAGCTGAGTGCGGTATCGGTCGAAGAAGAAGGACCCAGCGAGGACGATCCGAGGGAAGCTGCATGGTCGGTGGCCCAAGTGCTGCTCAGTCAGGCGAATGGAGGTGCCTTGGCAGGAGCTTTCGGCGAGCTCATCGCATTCAGTGATGTCCAAGCCGTCACACTTGACGTGATGCCGATCGCTCATCGTGCGGGCGTTAAGACAACCCCATCGTCTCTCATCGCCTCTCCACTGCTTGGCTCTCCGCTGCAAATTGAAGCCTGGACGGACGACCAAGATGGATCCGAGTCGATCATGATGAGTATTCATGTCAACAAGACGGCTGTTCTAGAGCTTCGTCTGGGAGAGAGTGAAGCTGGAGCCCTGGTTCCATTCGAAGAGCTAGAAGACGAACTAGTGTTCGTGTTCTCTCCGATCCAAGATATCGAGTCGGTCTTCGAGATCGCGCGGTTGGTGTGGGTAGTTCCAACCGAAGACTTTCTTGGCGTGTTCACAATCAAGATCGTTGTCACGGTGACCGAGGCAGAGACGATGGCTCAGCAACTTACTGAGCTTTACGTCGCGACATTGGTCGTGCCAGCCAACCCAGAAGTCCGACCTAGTGAAGTGCTCCACGTGCAGGCAGGTGATGCGCTTCGTGTGCCGTTTGGCCGACTGGACACAGCTCAAGAAGTGGTGTCACGCGACAAGTTGGTGCTTCATATCAGCAAAGGAGCTCAATTTGTCGAGAATCTGTTCGCCGGATTTTCTCGTGTTGAGCCCGTGGGCTTGGATGGCTCTGGAGTGACCAACGAGACGGTGGCATCAGGATCCCTGACGTATCTGATTCCTTACTCGATGCGCCACTCCGTCGTCATCCACACGAGAGCAGACGCCCCCATTGGGTTCATTGAGATCCTGCAAATCCTGTCTACAAAGCCGATGGACGCGAGCGTCATGTCGTCATTGGTTCAGCTTCGGTTGGATTCGGACGGCATCGATCTCGCGACCCTCTCGCTTGTCATCCATCCTGCGTTACCAGTCGACGTGGCAGAGACCGTGGACTGGGGTACGATCACTGATATCTCGGCACTCACGGGCGGAAATGCTGTAGTGGCTCTGGACATGACGAGCTCCACGATTGGATCACGCGCACCGACAAGTGGCATCAGTGCGGAACTACTTTGGCGGCAACGTTCACCTATCCAGAGGATGCTCTCGAGCTTCGGTGGTCAGCTGATCTCAATGGATTGTGATGCTGCCACTAGCGCTGGATCATCCTGCTCGCGCTTCCGCGTTGACAACGTCACCGACTTCTCGTTCCAGTTGCAAGCCCGACCATCGTTCGTGGGGCAAATTGCACTGCAATGGAGTGTAGATGTGCTCGATACCATTCGCCAACGCGCGTTGCGAGCTCGTCACGAGTACGTCATCGATGCTGTTGGAAGTGCAGCCGAGCCTCGAATGGGGGCGGGATCAAGCGACGAAAAAAGCCCAGTTGTCTTCGACGTCTACGACAATGCAGACCTGCAACTGTCTCTTTCAGATATCGGGATCACGGGAGACTTGACAGACCTGGAGATGGTCGATTTTGAGGTCCCTGGAGGCGTGCTTGATCGAGTCGTGGATGGACGCACCAACCAAGTTCTGGAAGCTGTGAATCATGACGGAAACGACACCTACCGTTGGGAACCCCCTTCCGGTGTCGTTATCGACGTGGCCACGCAAGTGGTGAAGATCTCACCGAGGAAGTATCTCGCCCAGAGTATTTCCATGCGGCTGCACGCGATCTCCCGAGTTGAGACAGCCAACGATGGTCTTACGTCTGTCAGTACCACAAGCGTTGAGAGATTTGTGGTGATCAGAGTCCTACCACGAGCCAACTTGCCGGTCATCGAATTGACGGACGACTTTGTCCGTGGCGTCGAAGAACGTCAACTTCAGTTTGGAATCAAGAGTGTGCTTACTCCCGATACAGACGGCTCGGAACGTGTCGAGCTTGCACTAGCATTCCCTGCGAACGCTGTGCAGCAGCTCGAGCTTGGCGGTGCCGTTGTGTGGAAAGCTGGCGAGGCCAACTCAACCGCGACGATAACTGTCGTTGTGCTTCCACGATCTCTTGGACAGTTCGCGTTTGGAGATCAAAACCTCACACTGATGCCTGCAGATGACTATTCTGGTCAGTTTGCGATCCAAGTGATGGCTACGACAATTGACGCCGGCTCCAACATTACGAACGACGCAAGCAGAACATTGGTGGTTGCTATTGATGCGATGCCACGAGCTCAGGCACCAATCAGTACTGTGAGTGCTGTCCAGGCTGTCGTCGTTGAAGATTCGCCAATGGCTCTGAGTGCGGTGGTGACACCAGGTGGACGTGGCTTCTTCAAGGCGTTGCTCTTCTTCCCGTCGAGTATGATTGCTGTTGTGAGCGCGACCCCAGATTTCAATGGGGGCTGGTCATGCACTGAGGGCTTGATCGTCGCCTGTATGTCTTCGACGATGAGTGTCGATGAAGGTTTGACAAACACAACCAGTTTCGGAGCTACGATGATTCCCGTTCCTCGCGTCTCGGGCCAATTTGTCGCTCGCATGGCGGTGATATCATTCACAAGCGACATTTCAGCCGATTTCTTCGAAAGTGAGTGCTTCGTTGCTGCTCTTTCGACGGCCGACGTACTCGCATGCCGTAGTTATCGTGAGCGAAAGTCGCTGTTGGCAGTTGAGCGTGAGGTCACGCTGATGATTCGACCCAAGGCAGAAGCACCTCAGATCGTTCTCACGACACAGAGCACGATGGGGGTCACGATGCAAGAAAACGGAGACTCCTCCTTCACAGTATCAAATATCTCGGTACTCGACATTGACAACTCGGAGAAGGTCGGGATCAAGTTGGTGTGTCCGGCAAGTGACGCTGCGCTGCTGGACCAATTCATTGTTCAAGAGACCGGCACTAGTTTTGTGACCAAGCTGGGCACTGAGATCGACTTCGTGCTTCTGGAGCTTCAAACATCGTCCGTACCAGTCTCTTCAATCACCGTCACGATGAAGCCAAGGGCGTTCATGTCTGGCACGGCTACTTGCCGAGTCGTGGCTATCGCCACAGATGTGAATCCGTCACAAGCGAGTGACGTGGCGACTGAAACATTCACAGTGCCACTAGCCGTCACGGTGTTCCCAGTCGCTACGCAGCCCGTGTTGGCCGCATCAGCGACAAGTTTCCAGGTTACTGAGGATGAATGGATTCGTTCCAGTGCCGTCACTGCCTCCCTCGTGGATCGCGATGGCTCGGAAATCGTCGTCATGCGAGTGGAGATGCCAGATATCATGGCCAACGATGTGGAAGAAGTCTCATGGAATGCTGCCAGTAATTCTGCTGGCGTGGCCTTGAATCGCACGTGGACAGCAGAGCAAACCTTTGTTTGGTTTGTCGGCGTGGACGTGAATGCGCTCGACCTCGTCGGCTTGCTGAGCATTCGTCCTCGGGTCGGATTCAGTGGGACGATCTCGTGGCAGATGATCCTGTTCTCTGTCGAAAAGGCTCAGCTGACGTCGATAGTACTGCAGAGCATACAAACGGCGCCTACCGACCTGACCCAGCTCAGTGCGATCGCCAGTGGGAGTGTCATGGTGCAGTTCTCGGCTCGTGTTACGCCAATTGTGCACGTTGCTTCGACTCGCATGAGTCCATCGTCGCTGGTCTCCAAGCCACTCAAGGTCTCACCTATTAGCATTGATGCCTTCACGGTCGACCAGGATGGTTCCGAAGTTCTCGAGATCCAGTTCATCACAAACAGTTCGGCAGTTTTGTCAGTCGTCGACGCTGATACCAGCTTGGTCTTGCTGCCTACAACGACAGCAACGGGATCGCAGTCGGTGTACCGGTTTACAAGCGAGACATACCGTTTCAGCAAGCCGCTTCTGGTCACACCACGGGCAGAGTTTGTCGGAGTGTTCACTGTGTCCGTGATCGTCACGACGACAGAGACGGAGACCGGGGATAAACGTATCGGCGACGCAGTGGTCACGACGATCATCGTGGTTCCTCTCGACCCCGTGATTCGTGCGACGCCGCTGTTGAAGACCGACCTGAACGCATTCGTACGCGTGCCTTTCGAGCGTCAAGATATGGACCAAGAACTCGCCACGCGCGACCATTTGTACCTGTTCGTGGCCAATACGGTCCACGTTTCCGATGTGTACGCTGGCTTTTCACGGCTTCCGATCATTTCGACCAATCTGGGAAGCTCTAGCGGCACCGCCGTCTACAGCATTCCATACGGAAGCCGTCACCGGATCACTGTGCGACCAGCACAAGCGCTCGTGGAATACGTCTCGCTTTACTTCGTCGTATCGACTGTGCCATTCCAGTTTGCCACCAATCGAAGTGCCTACCTCGGTGCAGGGGACGGCATTTCTGTCATGGACGTGTCGCTGTTGATCCAGGGAGAGAGCAGAGTTGCCGATGTGATGCCCGCTTCGTTGGTCATGACGAACGGCCGAGGCGTTGTTCTCTCCAGCGATCGATTTTCAGCTTACGCACGGGCACTGCAACGCCAGATCATGACGACGAGCAATTCAACCAGACGAGGAGGTGTCGCGTTTCAGCTCGTGCTCCCTCAAGTACACGCAGTATCGGACGTATCGACGAACCTCACGATGATCACGAGGCCACTGGTGAGCTCTGGTCGCAAGTACATCGCGTCCGAGACTCCTGCTGGTTTGAGCGAACTTCACATGATGATCCAGCGACTCACACGAACAGGCTTCTCAGGTAGTTTGATTGCTCGGTTCAACGTGACCATTGCGAGCTTCAACCTGCAGAGGTTTTCCTCAATCTGGATGAATGTGTCGCAACGCGTCGTTGGTCAAGCGGCACTTGCGCCATCGTTTCCCCGAGTGAGTCTTCCAGTGGAGAGTCGGCGAACCTTCTTCGTCAGAGACGATGAGAATGTCACCTTCACACTCGCTGCAATGGGTTTCCAAGCAAACTTGGCCGATCTGGAGGACTTACGACTGGAGGTGTGGACGAACGCTGTCGACGGAATCATGGTGGCTCAAACGGCGCTGGCCGGCAACACCAGTGGCAACTTCACGCGTGTGAGTCTCTTGGCGTCAAGTATCTCGCCGAAGACGAGGCTCAATGAGACGGTCGTGAAGGTGCTGCCACGTCGTTTCCTGTCACACAACTTCACATTCACACTTCGCTCGATGTCGACAAGCCAAGTCAGCGACAGCGGTCTAGTGTCACAGTCCACATCGGCAGTTGCGGATCGGTTCCGAGTGGAAGTGCGGCCCGTTCCGAACACGCCAACGCTGGTGTTGAATACTTCTGCGTTGACCACTCTGGAAGATACAGCTACGGCGTTTATGATCGTGGATGCGCGAACGCCTGACAGTGATGGCTCGGAGGTGATCGAGATCGTGTGTGTGTTCTCACCAGCGTCGATCGTGCAGCAAGTGCGAGTCAACGACACGGTCGCTGCGATTAACAGCACCAACGCAAGCAGTGGCGTCGTGACGATTCTGTCGCGAGCCAGCGGTGCTTTCAGCTTGAGCAATACCCGTGTGTCGTGGTTGCCACGACTCAACTTCGCTGGCCGCATTACAGTCGATGTGATTGTGACGACCATGGAGACTGCGACTGGAGAAAGCCTCTCGATCAAACAGACAGTGACGATTGACGTCGTCAGTGTGGCTGACGCACCGATTCTGACCCTGGAGACCGGCGAGTGGTTAGTGAATCAAGGACAGGTGACCGAACTGCGTCTTCCGACGCTCATTCTCGTGGATGACGATGGATCGGAGACGCTCTCATTGACAGTGCGGGACACACTACAGCTTCCGCTCTTGACTCGTGTCGACGCAGTGATCAACGGCAGTGTCGTGGCGCTACAAAACCGCAGTGATCCGACTGGATCGTTCGTGCTGGCTTTGGCGCCTGGTCCCCTCACGCTTCGCATTACTTCAGCAAGTACACGCTACGGACCAGTTCCTCTGCTCATTTCTGCGATCTCGACGGAACGTGGCAGCAACGAGAGTGCGGTGACGTCGCGCACTGCGTTGCTGAACATCCTTCCGATTGCGGACGCACCAGTCTTGACGACTGTGGCTGTCACTCGAGGCCGAGTCAGCGATTGGGTGAACGTCGGTATTAACAGCCTTACACTTGCAGACCCCTGCAAGGCAAACGTCACGGTTCTAGCGGTGTACGTGGTACTTACGGGACGGACTGTCGCCCTCGCAGCGCGTGTGCAGGTGTCCTGGCAGCAGTCGACGACGCTCGTTGCTCAGTCCATTCCGGCCATTTCGAATACGTCGGCAGTGTACGATGTGCCTGCGGGGTCGAACTTCAGCGACCTGTTTGTGCGTCCACTGGATCCAGTTGGCTCTATCAGCATGGACATCGTCGCTGTGACCACCATCGACGTTTCGAAGACGACTCAGCGTACAACCCGGACAACTGCCCAAAACTTTGCTGCAGTGACTCTGTCAGCGACGACCTTCTCACTCCGAGAAAGCGCCGTAGGAACTTTCACAGTGAGCCTATTAGGAGCACCAATTGCGTCAGTCACGCTTTCGTTCGCGAGTTCGCTGACCACGAAGGCAGTGACGTCGCCGACGTCGATCACATTCTCCACGACAGACTGGGGCGTGGTTCGCACGGTGCAGATCTCAGCTTTGAACAACTTCTTGGAAGATAGTGATGCTGCTGTGACCATCACACCAACGATTACCACAGTCGATCCTGTGTATGCGACTGTCGCTGTGAGCCAGCTAGCTGTCCAAGTCGTGAATGACGACAAATCGGGCGTCGTGTTCTTCCAGAAAGTGCAGTCCACTGCACCAGCACTCGTGGTCGCAGAGGCTCGTGTGTTTTCCGATACGTACTCGATCGTGTTGTCGGCTGAACCGACAGCAGACGTTACTATCGCGATCACGACAACGCTCACTCAGATGGTAGTCGTACCAACGACAATCTCGTTCACGGCGGCCAATTGGAACGTTTCTCAGAGTGTGACGGTCCACGCAGACGACAATTTCGTCCGTGAAGGCGACCACATTGGCGGCATCGTACACTCCGTGTCCAGTACCGACAAGCTGTACAGCGTCTTGAAACCTGACAACGTGAAAGTCAAGATTGTCGAAACCAAGGACACGACGCCACCACCGAAACTCGTGTCGGCAAAGTTTGTGAACACGGCTGTCGGTGTCACGATTCTGTTTGATCGCGCGGTCGATCGTCAGAGCACACTGTTGAAGGACAACACTTTCGCGTGCAGCGTTCTCTTTGATCTACCGACGAGTTCGACGGCGAACGGCTTCTATGGCGTCTCTCCGTCGTGTACGTGGCTAAGTGGGGACAAGTCGATCCGACTCGTCTTCGGACGTGGCGTGACTGTCGTACCTGGATCCAGTCTGTCTTTGAAAGGAGGAATTCTCAAGTCGACGTCAGAGGCAGAGCTGGCGACGGCAGCCACGACGCTCGCGTTGTCACTTCCGGACGTGGTACCCCAACCAGTGGTATCGGTGAACGGAGGCACATCACTTGGAACCTGTGACGATCTCTCGCTCGATGGGTCGAGCTCATCGGGATCTGGTGGCCGCACAATGACATTTACGTGGATCTTGAACGAAACCACGAGCTCGGAAGACACGACGCCGATCACGACGCTTCTCACACTGGTTGCTGCGAACAACAGCGCGTCGCTCAGGGTAAATGCGTCGCTTCTCGAGGCTGACGCGACGTACAGTTTCTTGTTGCGCGTGTCCAATTTCTTCGGTGCGAGTGCCCAATCTGCAGCAATTGTCGTGAAGAAGGCAGGAATGCCACTGCCGATTGTGTCGATTCGAGGCGGTGGCACGCAGGAAGTGTTTCGTGCGAGGGAGTTGTCTATCACTGCGTCTGCGGAGGCACCAAGCTGCACGAGTGCGGCTAGCACTGCCTCTTCCTCGACGTCTCTCGACATGAACTTCGCCTGGGTCCAGGTCCAAGGCGATTTGACGGCAGCGCAATTCAACTCAACATCGAAAAACCCTCGCGTGCTTCGACTACCAGCTCGATCGCTGACTGTGGGCGTGCGGTATGTGTTCCAGATCGTTGTCGCGATGGCCAAGACGCCCAAGGTCACGAACACTGGAGCAGTGGAACTTGTCGTGCTGCCTAGTGCGCTGACAGCGTCGGTCGCCGGTGGTGACCGATCCTACGGCGTGGAACAGGAGCTCGTGTTAGACGCCTCCAAGTCTCAAGACCCGGACGATCCGTCTAACACCGTGTCGATGAACTACTCGTGGACGTGTCTGATGCGGACGGCAACGACAGGAACCTTCGACAACGCCTGCGTCACGGCTGCAAATGAACTGTTCACGCTGAATAGTGTGGAGAAGCCTGTCGTTGGTGCCAACGTGCTGAACCCGAACGTTTTCTACCAGTTCACAGTCAACGCAAGCAAGGATTCACGGTCCGCGACGTCGTCGGTCGTCTACTTCTTCAAGCCTGGCTCGCCGCCGAGTGTCTCGATCGAGCCGCTGACGGTGAGTAAGGTGAACGCCAACGAGCGAATCGTGTTGAAGGGCACTGTGACGTCCAAGCTGCCGATCAAACGCACAGAGTGGTCACTGCTCAGTGCCGGAGGTGGCAGCACTAGTGCGAGTGCCCTTACGACTTTGGAGGCCGCTATTTTCTCCGTTCCGAAGAGTGGACGACGAACGATGGTGCTCAAAGAAAGCTCATTGACACAAGGTACGACCTACGTGTTCCAGTTGCTCGCAGAGGACTCGGGTGGCTCCACAGCAAGTGCGACGATCTCCGTGACAGCGAACTCGCCTCCAACAAGCGGTACGCTCACTGTCACACCGACAAAAGGTTTCGCGCTGGAAGACTCGTTCGCAATCCTGGCTACAAACTGGGTGGATGAGGACACACCGCTCCGATACACGTACCGGTACATCAAGGGCTCGGCGTTTTCAGGTGGTGCTGAAGTCACACTCGGCTCAGCTTCGTTGGACCCGGTATTCAGCTCGATCTTTGCGCTTGGTGGTGGCGATAACACGACCATCACAGTCATCGCATACATCCAAGACTCGCTTGGTGCCGTCACGCGTGCGTACAAAGAGATCGTCGTGGAGCAGAAAGTGGTTGCGGCCGCTGACCAGGCAGCGTACCTCGCGAACAAAACGGACGCCGTGCTTGCGAGTGCGCTGTCTGGCGACCCGTCCAAGGTGCTCAATGCGATCAGTGCGCTAGGCGATTTGATCAATGGCGTTGAGGAAACAGCCGCGCCGACACCGACACCGACGCCGACGGCAACGTCATCTCCTGGTACGACACCGGCACCGACGACAGCGGCGCCAGTCAAACTGAAGAGCTGTCCGACGTCGAACTTTGTCAACTGTGCATCCAACGGCGAGTGTGTGCGTGAGCCTGTGGGCTGCTCGGAGACGAACGTCGCTTGTGTGACCTACTGCAAGTGTGCTGATGGCTTCTTCGGAGACAACTGCGCAATGACCCAAGCCCAGTTTGATGTCAAGCGAGCGGTGTTGGGAAGTCTCATCTCTGCAATGGTGACGTCTGGAAAGAGCATTGATGTCACAGACACGAATGCCGTCGAGCAGCAAGCGTCCAGTATTGCTACGCTGACCAAGTCGGCGTCCGTGCTCGACGCAAGCGCCCAGAACCTGGCGCTTTCGTTCGTGGATAACATCATGTCTGCGTCAGTGCTTTCACCTGCCGCTCAAACGGCTGTCGGCAGCACGATCTCGAACTTGTTGGATGCAGCAAGCGCCTCAACAACGTCAAAGGCCAAGTCTTCATCTGGCAAGTCGTCGCAAAAGGCAAGCCGACGTCTGGCAACGACCCAACAAGAGCAAAGCTCTGGGTCTGGCTCAGGTGGCTTCTGGTCCTGGGTTGGTAGCCTCAGCGGTAGTGGCTCGTCGACCGACGAAGCCGGAACGGCTGGAAGCGGTGTGAACACGACGAATACCACGACGACGAACAGCTCTGATCCGAATGCGGAAGCCAAGAAGCGACTCGCTCAGCTACAAAGCACGATCGGGAAGCTGGAGAGCTCGCTGCTCGCGACAGCAATCGAAGGCGAAGAGCCCAAGACGTTGATCACGAAGAACCTCAAGATCGTGGCAGCCCGAGACACAGCGTCCAGCTTTGAAGGATCGAGCATCGCGCTGCCACTGACGGACGCTGAGCTTGCGGCGAACTACACACCGCCCTCGACAACAATCCCAGCGGGCTTCGCAGCGCACGTGAAGGCGGCCGTCGCTGCCTCACGGCGTCGACGTCGCTTATCAGCAGACGGAGACAGCAGTGACCCAACAGTCGATATCCAGTCGTCTGTGTTCACGAAGAACCCGTACAGCTTCACAGGCGCAACGGTGAACTCGCCAGTCATGAGCATCAAGGTCCAGCAGACGATCGATGGCGAGTCGGAAGAGATTGCAGTCCACGGTCTCACCACGCCGTTCCGCATTCTACTGCGAAACATCGAAGCGGTGCCGCCCATGGCGAGTAACACTTCATCCTCTTCGTCAGCAAACGCGACAGCCCAGGTCTTTGCCTTCCATTGTGCCAGCGGAACGCGTTCGACGCAGTTTTTCAACTGCTCCGACGTCAACGAAACCGCGACGGTGGAATGTGACGGAGTGGACGAGTACGAAGGCAATGTGACCTGTCCGACCAAGCAAACTTCTCCTGGTTGTCGATACTGGAACTCGGTGAACAGCACGTGGTCCTCTGACGGTTGCAAAGCCGTCGGCACCACCGATGACGGCATGTACACGATCTGCGAGTGTACGCACTTGACCGACTTCTCGACCCAAGTGGAGCAGGCGCTGTCTCAGGTCACGCAGCACTTCAAGAAGGTGATCTCCCACAAGGTCACAACCGAAGATCTGAAAAAGAACATCGTGCTGCTGCTCGTGATGGGTGGGTTCTTCCTGCTGTACGTCGTCGCGTTCTTCTACGTCAGTCGCTGGGACCGCCACGATCGGCTCTTGCATATGCGACAGAAGCGATTGTCCATGCACGAGACCAAGCACGTCAAGCTCGCGACGTCGTCAGTGTTCCAGGCACCCGAGTACGCAAACGCGATCGGCTGGAAGGCCAAGGCCAAGGTCGTCGCGCGCAAGTTCTGGCAGGGGATCAAGGACAACCACAAGTTGCTGTCGATCGTGTTCAAGTACGATGAGCATTTCACGCGCACACAGCGAATCACGGTGATCTTCACAGTTATTATGAGCCAAATGTTCACCAACGCACTGCTGTATCGGCTCAAGCAAGGCGAGAAAACGACCGGCTCGGCGTTTGTGGCGGGTGTGCTGTCGTTCCTGTGTATGATCCCGGTCACGATCGCGTTTGTGCTTATGTTCAAGAAGGCCGGACGCAAGCAGACGTACTTGGTGCGTTACCGCGTGGAAGATATCGATGGAAACGTGGCCGAAGTCGAGACGGATGCCTACGGCCTGCCACGACAATACTCACCGACGGATATCCTCACGATGGATCTCGCAGCGATCGCGAACTGCGTCGAGCCGCGAAGTCTACAGGCCGTTGGTCAGCAGATCAAGACACAAGGCGTTGACTCCCAGGTTGCTCAAGTCTGTCGAGGCGTGTTCCTTGCGGTCTACAATCGAGATTTCGACGAAGAAGCACCGGATGAGAATACCTCTGCAGGAGGCGGTGACGATGTGGATCCACTGACGGACGTGATGGTGCAGATCAAGTCGCACTTTCAGCGTCAGAGTGATTCGGCAAAAGAACCGGAGCTACCGGCTCCACGACACAGCATACTGGCCAGTCTCACGAAGAAGCGTCCGTCGATCGTGACGGCCACGCTAGTGGCGGTAGCCGTGAAGGATTCCCCGTCGGAAGCGCTGATTCTTCGTCTGTCCGACAGTGATCGTCGTAAGTTGGCGATGAACCAGCTTCTGCAGATGCTTGGCCAAGGCGGTGGCGACACCATGCTTTCCCACATGCTCAAGTTCGATCCGCTGTTGATCTCGACGTCGGCTTCTGCGAAGATCCAAGCCATTTGTGCGAAGTACGAGAATGCGCTGTTGGAAGAGAATGACGACGACGACGAAGAGCGAGACGAGAACGTGGCGACAGCGGTGACGACGCTTCAAGACTGGCTGAGTAAGTGCAACGAGTGCTGCAAGGCGCAAGAAGGCAGTGCCCAAGCGGTCGCTGCGAGAGCCAAGGCCGAGTTGGAGCGTACTGAGTACCAGCTGAAGAAACTTCAAGCTGCTATTGGCTCGCAGTTCGAGAAGCGACTTTCAGAGATCGTGACGTTTGCGGAGACCGTGGGCGACTCTGCAACCACGCAGAATGCCAAGATGGTACAGCGTGCGACGAACTCGGTGCAAGCGGCACGCAAGAAGACGAGTCATCGCCTGCGGTCTGGCTCGAAGGCACGTGGTGGAAGCGTCGTGGCAGGCGGAGACGGCGCCGCGCGAGTTGCTGATCGTCGTCTGACTGTGACTATCAATCAGCAGAAGAACGCGATCTTGAAGGCCAACAAGGACCAGTTGAAAGAGAGACGCAAGACCGTGCGCGAGGCCCAAAAGGTTTTGTACCAGGAGCACAAGAAGGTTCGCAAGGAGGCTCGCAAGGAGATGGACAAGCTGCTCACGGGTCTCCGTGGTGTGGCGAAGATGAAGCGGAAGTTGAATTTGTACCTCGAAGCTCGTGAGAAGAAGCGCATCGAGGCACTGCCACTACACGAGCGTCAGCTGTACATGGTCGAGCAGCAGCGGCTCAAGGGCATCAAGCGGACATCGCGGTTGCTGTACAACCAGTTCTTGCGACGCCAGCCCGCGAAGGTGGCGAAGCCGCTGTTCCCAGAGTGGGTCGTGTACATTTCGTACGTGATCTGCGCAGGCTGGTGTGCCTGGTGCGCGTTCTTCGTCATCATGTTCGCGTTTGAGATCGGCCAAGTGGAGTCGCAGCTGTGGATCGGATCGCTAGCGACCGGATTGGCGATGACGCACGTCGTATCTGACCCTCTCAAGATCTTCTTCCGCATGGGTATCATGCCACTGGTCGCTACAAGTGTTCTCGCTGACAGTGGCGTCTTCGGAGCCATCGATACGAGTGTACTGGCGATCGGAGCTATTGCTGCTGGCACGGCGGGAGTGGCCCAGCTCATGTCGAAGGGCAAAAACGGTGCCAAGGCGAAGCTGAAGAAGGAAAAGACCAAGAAGCTAGTCCCCGTGGATGAAGGGAGTGAGATTCGAGCACAGGCTCAAGCTATCGCTGGTCGTTTGAGTGACAGCAGTGAGGCGGAAGAGGAGGAACACAACGCAGACGAGGTGGTCAAGCTGGGAGATGCCACGTGGTCCAAGCGCGGTAGCTTCACGGCACTTGGATCGATAGAAGATCAAGTGCAGGCGTACTCTGAGCAACGCGCAGCGATCGAGAAGGAGCTGGAAGAAGAGGAGAAGGAGACGATTTTCGAACCGGCCCCACGCACGCAAGGCTTGGAGATCCCAAAGCTCGTGGTGACCAAGGGTCCTCCGGTGGGAATGCTCCGTCCTCCAAGCCAGGAGTCTCCGAGAAAGCCCCCACCGACAGCTACGATCGCTCAACAAAGCAGCGCCGTGCTCAAGGACAAACAGTCTTCAGTGTTCGGCAAGGATGTTGTGCCCCGGAGGCCACCACCGGTTCTGCCTCCTCGCGGTCCAATGGTGTCTTCCATCACTTCGCCGTCCGCGAAGGGTGGTATGCGAAGCCCTCCAACGAGCCCCGTCAGTGGCCCAACCCGCGATAGCGTGGAGCCGCCTCAGATGGAAAAGTGCGAGTGTGGCGAACAGCTTCCGCGAGGTGACGAGATGGCAGCGCACCGCAACAACACCTGCACGCATCGTCTTGTGGAGTGCCGTGCCGGCTGCGGTCTGTTTATCCAGGCGCGAAGCCGCAACGGCCACGAGTTGAGCCAGTGCCGCTTGGTGATGTGTGCGTGTGGCAAGATGGTGCTCACGCAGTCGCTCGAGCTCCACCAGCAGCGCGAGTGCCGCAACAAGCAGGTCTCGTGTCGCCTGGACTGTGGCGCTAGCATGGCTTCCCATGTTCGGGAACGCCATGAGCGCCACGAGTGTCCACGACGAATCGCGTCCTGTCCTCAGTGTGGCGCCGTCAAGCACGCAGCCGATCTGGAAGCGCATCTTGCGACCGAGTGCGAACTGCATCGAGCAAGCGCATCCGTGCAGAGTGCGATGCGGACCTCGTACGCCAAGCCACCGCCACCGCAATTGAATCCAGCAGCGATTCGAGGCCCACCAATGGTGAGACCTCAGGTCATGCCTGGTACGGTTGCAGAAGCGGAGGTCGAGTCCATGGTGGCTGCAGTGGCGGGTCCTCCGACTGAGGCTCAGAAGCTCGAGGCTCTGCGAGACAAAGTCCGTTCGCGACGCCCTCCCTCATTGGACGTAGCTGCTCCACGCGTAGTCGTGGCAACAAGTCAAAGCCCAGGGAAGACAGAGGACTCCAAGGGTAGTAGCAGCCCTCCACGGCCAGCGCTCCATGCGCCGCCAGTGCTAGCGGCCGTGAGCCCATTGCCCCACAAGGGCCAGAAGCCACCAGCGTATCCACCACCGCCGGCGTCAAAAGTGACCCCTGCAAAGCCTGTGGACATGAGCGACTTGTCTCCAACGCGTCGCAAGATGATGCTCGGTCCCAAGGCGGCAATGGCGATGGAGGCGTCTCAGGTACCAGACATTGCGTCGCCTCGAGGCGACGAAGTCGCTGCGGCAGCGGTCTCCGGTGTCGTGAGAAGCATCCCAAGCACCACGGGCCCGCCCGCAGCAGCAGCAACGGCAGCTCCAACAACACGGTCAACCGTGCGCCCAATGTTCCGTGGGCCATTCATGTCTGCGGCCGTTCAGCCGTCGGCGATCTCGTCCCTAGAGTCCGAGAGTGATCTCCAAGATATCAGCCACTTGGTGTTCGAGTCGGATTCGGAAAGCGACGCCCACAACTTCAACAGCTTGGCGTTCGAGTCGTCCGACTCCGAGAATTAGCCGCCGTCTCAACGAGGCCACAAGCGAGGGTGATACGTCCGCTGAAGAAAGAGCTACGAGCGTCACACGGAAGAGCAACGCGAAGAAAAACAAAAAAAACAGGAGTCGGCCGAGCAGCAGAGGCAACGAGCTCTACATATTTCATATCCAAAATTGCATATATTCATTTTCGAGAAAAATTATACGAGTGCATTGCTTTTATGATCGACGTCCAGGGCACAATACCACTTCAACTGCAAGTTGTAGAAATCCAATGCTTGTGGATACGGGTCAGTGACACATCCTGCCCCCACCCACTGGTGCTAACAGCAGTGATATCATTTTAGTGGTGGCGGATTCCTCAATGTAGAAGAGATGAATGCTCAGCCACTAAGAAGGAGCTGCCTGACGATAACATCAGGCAAGAGAGGAATTTTTTCCCACAGGCCAAACGACCAGGGAAATATTGCGAAGGCCACTTGGTTACACTATGATACACTAAAATAGTGCATGATTGGCGTTTGGAAGTTACTATTCGGGTTACTGTACTGTTATACGCTGCGTAACCGTATTGCGGGTGACTCCACACCTGCATTAGACTCGGAATGTCTCCCATCCTCCAGACGATGTTGCAGCAAGTGGTCTTTCTTTGCAAAAAAGGGTGTGTGACTCTAATGTGACTGCACCTGGAATCGAGCACTTCGCCTGGCTATGAACGAACGCGACGTTGGGCTCTACTTGCCTTTCGTTGTGTGGGTCTAAAAATCCGAGCCAAGCACTTCGGCGCCTGTCAATAGACCAGGTGATGCTGACTGGAAATTCCTTGTCTTCTGTATGTCCGATTAGTCCCTTGATGACCCCGGACTGTCTGCCCGTTCCCGTCCTATGGCCCCACGGACCGTGGGCCTCGGTCTAAACCATGGCCGCCTAAAAATCCCTCAGTTTCGATCTCGCCCCCACAGCTTACAGACTACATTAGGAAACAATGCGGCGAGCAACAGAGACCCCCACGGATGACAGCGAGTCCTCACCACACGAGACTAACGCCAACGTCGACGCAGTGGACGTCGAGAGCGCAACGCCTCTGCTTAGTCCATCGGTTAGTCCGAATGGTTCGTTATCCCGAGTGAGTCGCTGGCTGCCCGTGGCATTGGCGATGCTCCTGCTCATGTCTGCGACCAGCGTTTTAATATACAGCGTGCAAGGACTAACCGACGGTCTCTTCGACGACCCTCGCGAGGCGAATGCGTTGCAAACGACCGTGAAGGGCACGCAAGACACACCAACACAAAAGCCCTCAAAGTCTAACCACTCGAGTACGGAGGCTGATGAGGTTACGATCGAGGGTACGGAGGTTACGGTCCCCCGCAAGCGTCTCGCCTACATGTTCTACGTCACCAGTGATATCTACGGCTGCGCGGCGCTGCATCTCATGGACACGCTGGTCCACAAAGTCCAAATTGACGCGTCTCGCATCGACCTCGTGGTGCTCCACTCAGCGGCCGTCAGCCAGCACACGCTCGACAACATCAAGGCCGTGGTCCCCGTGCGACTGATCCAAGTCGAGAGCATCCGCGCAGACGTCGCGGGCGACACGTGGCTCGAGTCGCTGACCAAGCTCAACGCGTTCAAAGAGTGGGGGTACGGCCGCGTCGTGTACATGGACGCGGACGCCGTGCCCATGCAGAACCTCGACCACTTGTTCGATCTCCCGTCGGCGCCGCTGTACGCACCGACGGCGTACTGGCTAAAGCAACCGTTCTTTGCGAGCACACTGATGGTGATCGAGCCAAGTAACTCGCAGTTCGACGCGATCATCGCGTGGGCTCGACAGCAAGGAGCCGCTGCGGGATACGATATGGACATTCTGAACAAGTACTTTACAGCGAGTGTGAAGTATCTACCAGGTGACTACACGGTTCTGAACTCGGACTTCCGAGCCAAGCCGGATGCCAAGAACAAACTGTACAAGACGACGACGGAGCTGAAGCGGCAGGTGAAGCTGGTGCATTTTTCGTGCAAGCCCGACGGCTCGTACGGCAAGCCGTGGACCACTGCGTCTCATTCATTGGTCGAGATCAAGCAGAAGGGGTTCGATCCGTTGTTTGCTGAACTGTTTGAAGCGTATTGGAAGACAGAAGCCGAAAAGTGCAAATGAAGGAAGATTTGAACAGGGAATTTAAGATTCTCACCGTGATTGTTGCATTTAGCGGCGTCACCGTTGGCACACCCTCGCTTTGGATGCCTTCGTATGATATGCTTCATTGAGTGATCCAAGTGGTGAATGCCGATAAGTGACGGGAGCGTGCTGAACTTGACGAAACCCTTGACAGGTTGGATTCTGCAGCCATCGACGCCCACCATGCGACGTGTGCATAGAAAGTGGCTACATCACTGAAAATACGTCGCGAGTTTACCAGAATTAGTATGTGCCACCAACAGCATTACCAGCGAAACAATCATAATATCACCATAGTTCATGCCACCATTCCAAAAACTGGAAATGGGTCCCGGACTGCACACAATGGCAATTAATTAATTAACGGCTGTGGAGGCAGCGTGGCGACAGTGACGATTAGAGTATTGGTGGAACTACGAAGTACTTTGGGATGGAATGACACCATCGTACAGTGTATACGGGAACTCATGGAGCCACTTCAGCAAGGTGGGTCGTGTTGCTGCCTGAGAGCCGAAGCCTGATTCCACAAATGTATTCAGTAACCATGCATATGCACAACAATGCAACACAAACGTGACACCAGGTGGCCATCCACTTTGAATAGGCGATGTATTGATAAATGAAGGTTATCGAATTCAAAATTCGCTATATAATCATTAAATCAACAACTTGTCGTTCACACTTATGAAATGTGAAAGGTTAATCATGTATAACGGGAGAGTTGCTCTATCAAAATGGTGATGGAAATCACTCAACGCGCGTTACCAACAGCAACTCCATGTGAGCTGCTGGTAGTGAGTCACTCCTAGTGACTGGTCCTGATGGGCGATGTCACGGGACGCCATAGAGACCATCCTCAGCGAGAGCATTCTTCATTTAGCCACTCGACTGCCATCGCAATGGTCTCCCGAGTCTTTCAGCTCATGTGCGCTGTCGTCGCCGCGCTCGCACTGTGCTCCGGCACAGAGGCCTACGGCCCGACGTACGTCACGTACACGACGCAGTCCTCGCCTATCACCAGCGTTAACCCGGCCGACCGCGTGAGCCCCTCGCAGCTTTTCCAGCGCGAAGTGACGATCTCGAGTGCCTCTCGCAAACTCGCTCCGTACATCATGTTCGAGGCCAACCTTCCAGGCCGCGTCTTCTTTTCCTACAACAACAAGACCCCCACGGACGACACGACATTCGGCAAGATCAAGATCTCCGGCAGCTCGGATGGCGCTGTGAGCTTCGTCAAGGTTGACGAGACGACCGAGGGCTCAACTCTTCTTCAGCTGCGAACCGAGTCGGAAGGCCACAATGTGACCAGTGCCGACTCGGTGCTCATTGAGGTCGAGGTGTACAAGAAGAACTCGGTGCTCAGCGTCCACAGCGCGGGCATTTGTGACAAGTGGTGCTCGCCGACGTGTTGTATACGCCGTCCGCGAACGGCTCGTACGAGGGAGACAACTACAACCGCACCGAACTCTGGACTGGGTACGGCAAGTTCTTTGTGTCCGACCCGGACTTGAAAATGGGCGCGTTCGACATCGACGTGATCTCGGAAAGCAACTACACGGTCCAAGTCGAGGTCGGACAGATGAACGCCGACCGCCCAGGGCTCGAATACTGGGATCCGCTGACAGTGGACTGCACCGATCGATGCAACGTTGTGTTGCTGGCCGAGAAGATCAGTCCGCTGACGGTGATCTACGCGGAAGAAGGCTACAAGGCGAACAGTTCGTTGTGCATCGGCTCCAAGGCCGAGGTCAATGTGACCACACAGATCGGATCGGATCTTCTGAACGGCGCAGGCACGCAAAAGAGCTCGTGGAAGATCCTGCCGAGTGGAGGAACGTGTACGAAGCTACCGCTGCCAGACCGTGTTCCTGGACTCATTGGCGACTTCGGCTACGCTCCTGCCGCGTCGAAAAACGCTGCAATGGCCCTGGTGGTTCGTCGGGTGCGATCTCTAATGGCAATTTGGCAGCCGTGTTGGGTGGTTTTGCTGCCGTAATCCTGGCGACGCTGATGTGATCGTCTCACCATCGAAGACAGTGCGAGTCGCGGCACTGTGCGACAGCTCGTAGACCTAGTCTCCCAGTTGCTTGATCAGTTGTTGGAAGCCATTTTGTGAGGTTGAAGATGAATGGAACGAGCAGCAATCAACAAGGATATGCGTTGTTTTCAAGCACGCCACTACAGTTCAGTGGAATGCGAAGAGCAAATTCTCATTCGGGGATCCCTACGATTTTGTATTTTGAAATTTGAAAAAGTCCACCTTCGTCCAAAATCGCAACGGGAGTCGGAACTCAGGCCTACTAGTAGAGGAGACGGACGAATCCTTGCGAAGGATAACTTCGCAAATGGAAAACACTGGATATGCATCGTTGCGGCGGTTCTTCTGGATCACGACGAACCCGCGGATTGCTTCGAGTACTCCTGATGACCCGCACAGTGTCGATCCAAGTTTCAAAATCGTCTCTCTTTCGACTTTTTAGTCGCACATCCTACACGCAGTGTACCATACTGTGGAGCGCTTCCTCCCTGAATGCGATCTTTTCACTGTGCATGTTTGCTGGAAAAAAAGATCGAAGCGAAAATGCCGGAGGAGATGGAGGTCCTGGGTTTTCTTTCGTGCTCCAGCAATCAGCGCGGTAAACAGCTCAGAACACTGTACTTCTACACCAATCTGATTCGATAAAATGAAATACTGAATCAGATTTCATTGGTGGAAAATAGGTCTAAATTCCAATTCAAAGCGTGACTCGCCGCTGTGGTTGAAGTGACGCCTGAAGACCCGAAATCGTGGAAGAACAACAGAAGCAAAGCGCGCGCCAACGCTCATAGTGCGTTAGTTCCGCTTTGGCGTTGAAGTCGTCACAAGCAGACCGTGTTTATCGGCTCCACACAGCAGAGGCGTCTATCTTCCCGTGGGTGGTCTATACTCCCTCAAGACTATCCTACTGCGACGCTGATGGCCGCGACAACGAGATACCCGGTCGTGCTCATCCACGGTGCGTTTTTCCAGCATATTGCTGTTGTTTTCTGTGACGAAATCTTCGTTCTAAACGCCCTTTCGTCAGGCGTGTTTGGCTACGGTCGCCAACGTCCGCTGTGGAACCAATGGTCTCCGTACTGGCCTGAGAAGGCGCTGGCAAAGATCAACTCGAATGTGATCATCGTAGACGTCGGCGCAGTCTCTTCGGACCACGACCGCGCATGCGAGTTGTTCTTCCAGTTGTACGGCGGCACCGTGGACTACATGGAAGCGCATGCCAAGGAAACAGGTACGATTTGATCATTTTTGAATTATTTAGACGCCATCGCTCGAAGTCTAACCTGGTGCTTGTGGTCGTGGTTAGGCCACGCGAGGTTCGGTCGGACGTACGACGTCGCCCTGCATCCGACCTGGAGTGCCTCCAACCCCGTGCATCTTGTGGGCCACAGTATGGGATCCACGACCGCCATCGAGCTCTATCAGTTAGTCTGCGACGACGCCTTTGGCCTGGGCACCGACCACCGTTGGGTCCGCAGTATCACGTGCATTGCCGGGCCGCTCACAGGCACTACCATCACCAATCTGTGCGGCCTCCACGACGACGAGATCAAGCCCTTCACGTTCGTACACGGTCTATCTGTCACGCTGGGAGTGTACTACAAGCTCTACCAGTTGATACCACCACTGCGTGGTCTTTTTGACCTTCGCATGGACCAGTGGAAGGAGTATTCGCTTCGTGACGCGCTCTCCACCGACGGCCGCCTCATCCAGTCGCAGGATCTAGGGATGTTCCTGTGCCAACCAGCGCGTCGCATCGCACGAAACAGCCAGCTCAAGCACATGGACAAGCTATTCCTCATGAGCATTGCGACGTCGCCTCGTGATTTCCACGTCTCCAAGCGTGAGATCGGCCTGGCGGCGTTGCTGACTGTGATCGCGTTGGGCAAGCGTCTTCCGTTGCTGTGGTCCTGGCTTCCGAAATGGCTCCAAGCCAACTCTGTGCGTGGCTTGGTCGCAGCAGTTGTGGTGCTGGTCTTGTGGAGACGATCAAGCCGCTGGAACTACGCCAAGATGCCGAGTATGTACGCGCTCACGTGGCTCATGCGTCGCCGAGCCAAGTCGCTCCACATGATCTACGATGGGTTCGATCCGGACCACTGGCAGCACAACGACGGCGCTGTCAACATCCACTCAATGCTGCGACCGTGGTTCCCCAAGCCTCAGGAACTCGCAGCGTCTAAGAGTACCAGCAGCCTCCAAGACGCGTCGTCGAGTACTCGTCACACTACGACCAACGGCAGTCTTCGTGGCTCGTCGTCGACGCTGTCGCTTCGCTCATCGTCCTCCAGCTCGTCTCTGGCTGGTAATATGGCTCGCTGTGCGTCCCACATCTCCATTGATGGCTTCCATTGTGAAGTGGATTACACTTCTGAGGATGAGTACGCGTCGCAGTCGTCACCGCCGCCCCGCTTCAACAAGGGGCGGTGGTACGTGTACCGCGTGGACGCGAACCACTTGGCTGGTACGCACTGGGACAAAGAGGCTGGTGATCTGTACAAGAGTCTCTTCACGATGATTAGCGACGAGTACGAGCGAGAGCCACAAGACTACGAAGCATCAGCCATGCTACCCAAGCCCAAGCCCATGCAGATCCACGTCCGCGACCAGCACAACGGCCACCACGGCTCAGCATTTCCACCATTCGCAAACATCGCGTGAGAACGCCAGACAGCAGCAATCAAGTCATTGCATTTCCAGTTGGACTTCGTGGATGAATCACTCGCTCATGTTAATGATGCCCAATGTTTGATGTTGATGTTGATGTTGAAGAGGCCACTAATCAGGTTGATTTCGAACATGGGTACATAAAGCTAGTACTGCAGCACTCTGAATAGAAGGCTCCATTAGTGCCCCTCGCCGAAGTTCAAAAGAGCTCCACGTCACAAGTTCGAGAAGCTCATCAAAACCGATTAATCGCGTCGCTTCTCTCGCCTCCCTCTTCGCCATCACATCTTCATCATGCGCTCGCTGTACGCTCTGTTGATAGCCCTGCTCGTGGCCTACACGGCAGTATCCGCGGCGTCTCTGGACTCGCGCATGAGCTCGGACAAAATCATGTTGACGACCGCGACCGGCGAACAAAAGGAAGTCACGCGCGAAGAGCTGGACGCCATGCAGCGCCAGCAGCAGGAGCTGCAGACGCGGCTCCAGGAGACCAAGGAGACCGACTGGGTTGAGGACGAAGACCTCGGCGACCTCCAGCGCCGCGATCCAGCACTCGCGCGGTCGATTCGCGTGGCCAGCGAGAGCTTCGGCGTGCTTCAGAAGCACGGGTACGCTCGTGGGTACGCTCTCGCGGGTTTCACAGAGCTCGATACCGTGCCTATCACTAGTAAGAAGGCCCAGGCCGAAGGGTCGAAGCCCGAGTTCCGCGTGACGATGCAGTTGCGAGCCAAGTTCGACCCGAAGGCGGGCGTGTACGCCAACCCAGGCACGAGTGCCGCCAAGCGAGCCACGGAGCCAGAGGCGCTGGGCTACGAGGTCGAGACGCTGGTGGATAAGGATGGTGAGTTTGTTTGTTGGATGATTGATGTTGGCGTGGATGATTGATTAAAGGGGGCACTGATGTTTGCTGTTTGATTGATGCAGAGATCGTGAGCGTGGTGTACGCCTGGCAGCTTCGAGGAGACGGGAAGAAGGGCAAGGAGCTCACGATCAAGCCGTCAGACGCGTTGCTGGCTCGGTACGCTGAGCGTCGCCAGAGCCGACAGGCTGGTGGGGGTTTCATGGCCTTGGTGAGCTCGTACGCGACCTGGATCCTTAGTGGTGGCGTGACGATGATCGTGATTGGCGTGGCAATGGTCTTCCTGGCTCAGAAGGAGACACCAAAGGCACCAAAGAAGGAGGCCCCGGTCACCAGCCCGAAGAAAGCCAAGAGTATCATCGAAAGAGAAGCCGGTGAAGGCTGGGAGCTCGCGAATGGCAAATAATTGTGAAGAAAAAGAGATTGATTTTGTAGTGCACAAAAAGCGTTTTGGCAATCCCATTTACAAATCTGAAAAGAGGGAAAAAAGAAAGAGAGAGGGGCAAATGACTGGGGGGAAACGACTCGACACACCAATACTCAGCGTCTGGACGCGGGGTAACCTTGATCCACTTGGGGCTTGCTGGCTGCTCATAAGTTGGTTTGGTGGTGGTAGCGGTTTGCTGCTGCTGTTGTGGACGCGGTGGCGCGTCCTGTCAGGGGCAGGCCTTCGGCCAGGTACGAGTCTTCCGTGTACGTGAAGCCCTGGAAGAGGTCGGCGCTGTTCTGGTGGCTGAGGTTGATGCCACGACGACCGGCCGCCATGGCGATGCCGCCACGCGCGTGGTTGTCCGGAGAGACGACTGGCATGTCCGTGAACTCACGGTCGAACTGGGACGTATCCAACGCGCCCGAGAACGTCGGACGCCATGGTGGAGGCAACTGGCCCATGGCGAGCGCGTCCCACTGAACATCAGCGAAGAACGGGTGGTTCTTGATCTCACGGGCATCGTCTGGGCCCGTGCCGAGACGCTTGGTCGGCTCGCGTTCGAGCAGTTTTCCAAGCAGGTCCTTGGCCTGCGGCGAGAGGTACTTTGGGAACGTGAGGTCGCCCTTGCGGATCTTCTCGAAGAGCTTGTCGCGGTCTCGGCAGTAGAAAGGCGGCAGGCCCGTGAGCATCTCGTATAGCAGCGCACCGAGCGACCACCAGTCCACCGCACGTCCGTGGCCCGATCGGTTCAGGATCTCAGGTGCCAGGTACTCTGGCGTACCACAGAACGAGTTGGCACCGGAGAAGTCGTCCTGGATGCCTTCCTTCGAGAGACCAAAGTCCGTGAGACGGATGTGGCCGTTCGAATCCAGCAACACGTTCTCCGGCTTGAGGTCTCGGTAGATCACGTCCAGATTGTGGACGTACTCGATCGCGAGCGTGATCTCGGCGGCGTAGAAGCGCGCACGCGGCTCTGGGAACCGCTGGACCTTGCCCAAGTGGAAGAACAGCTCGCCGCCTGCACAGTAATCCAGCACAAAGTACAGCTTCTCGTCGGTCTGGAACGCGTAGTTGAGTCCGACAATGAACGGGTGGCGCACGTAACCCAGCACGTGGCGCTCTGTGCGCGTGTGCTCGACCTGGTTCCGCTTGATGATGTTTTCCTTGCGCAAAACCTTCATGGCGTACACGTTGCCCGTGTCCTTCTTCTTGACCAGCAGCACCTTGCCGAAGCTGCCCTTGCCGATGACCTTGACCATCGTAAAGTCATCAAGCGAGACCTTTTCCTTGCGACGCGCCTCTTCTTCCTGGTCCGAAGGAGCGAACTGGTGCTGGAACGCGAGCTGCTGCTGCTGCAGTTGCTGCTGGTGGAACGGCAGTGGGTCGTGGGATTCGATGTTGTAGTCGAAGCCGAACATCTAATAGAATCAATCAAATCAGACAAAAGGTAAGATAAGACAAGATAAGATAGACTCCAGGAGGAGATAAAAGATAGACGTACGTCGCCCTCGGGCATGTCGTCGTTGGCGTCGGTTGAGTCGAACATCTCGTCCATCTGGATTGAGAAAACGAGTTGGTTTAGACCACAATAATTGCGCAATAATTTAAAATATTGGCGAGAGTCGCGTACGTCGAGTTCGCCGATGTTGTTGCGCATGGACTGCGCGCCGAACGCTGGCTGCTGCAGACCAGGAGGCACGACCTACAGAAGATACAATAGCTATCGTCAGTATGCGCAACATATCAGAAGCAGCAAGTTGAAGGGCAACGCGACGTGACGTACGTTGGCGTCCGTGCTGATGAATTCGAGGAAGACATGCGACTGGTAGATTGGCGGGTGCTGCAGCAGCTGCAAGAGCCACATCGTGAGCTCGTCGCGGGCCTTCTCGACGCTGTCGGGGTAGCGCGCGTCAAAGAGACGCGGCGGGCACGCCGGAATCGCGCCGAAGATGAGGCTGAGCTGGTTGCTGAGCCGCTGGAAGGACTCGTGGCGGCGGTACACGACCCAGCTCTGGTGGCCGCCCTGTTGCACATTGACATAGAATACCTGCGCACTCAATCCAATCGCGAACTCACGGTGAGCACAGCAGCTCTGTGGCAGGAGGCAGGGAGGCTACACGACAGCAACGTACAACCGCTTCTTGGTGCATGTCACGCACGACGCCATAGCCGGTGACTAGCACACTCAGCGTCGCCATGGTTTCGTTGGAAGTTGGCAGCAGAGGAGGATGTTGGTGTTGGATCTGGTTTTGTTGGAAGTTGGTGGCGGTAAGTTTTGTTGGTGTTGGCGAAGGCGGTGGATGATCCGCTGGCTCACTCCAAAGACCCGAGTGTCGAAGAACAAGGCCCGGAGTCGAGTCGTGCGTTGCTGCGGCCACGGTCGCTCTGTCGTCACCCCGCCCGCGAGTTTTGTTGGCGAAAAACTTGTTGGCGGTCTGAAGTTTGGCTGGGCAGAAGAAGAAAACTAGCCTGGACCAATCGCAGCACGAATAAACTCCCCGCGCGCTTCGTCCCCGAAGCGAATCCCAAGTCTAAACGAGTTTTGTCAGCGGTCAGGAAAAATGTAAGTTACATATTCCTCGCATATCATTGGCTGATGGATGACAACGATTCTAGCCAATCACAGACGCGAAAGTTACCTAACAAAGAGCTCCATCACCATGTGCCGTGTCACAGTTGATGTGCAACAGGCGAAAAAGCTCAAGCAAATCAGCTGGAGCTCACTGCCTCCAGAATAGAAACCTCAGCGTGACACTGGCTGTACCAGAACGCGTGGGTGCGGAACCAGCCTCACCCCAGCCATGCTGCATGTAATGTATCCTACAGTATGAGGTTGCTCAGGGTGAGCCAGGTGGCCGGATGGTTTAACCGCATGGGACGGTGAGCTGGCTACGTGAGACCTTGGGTCCTGGCCCAGGAAAAGATACTTTTCCTGCAGAATCGAGTCAGTCCAGAGCTCCCTACTGCAACTTGGACTGGGAGGATCGAACTTGCGAGGAGGTTGTGTAGAATGTCGTGGATTTTAGATGCAAAACCGCCTAATATTGCGCCAAAAGTCCTCAAAAAGCTGGCCGAAAAATGGGTCGATGCCTTCGATCGTGAGGAACGATAGATCGTGGTCGTCTACGAGCCAGGGCTTGCCGTACGAGCCGTCGGGACGACAGGAGAAGTGCACGAGCTTGGCACGGCGTTGCAGCTCGAGTGTGGTCGCGAACAGAGCGTTGCGGGCTTCAGGCTTGGCTCGGAAGTCGGAATTCAGCACGCTGTACTCGGACGCGAGCAAGTGGACCGTGTCCTTGAAGTAGCCGTTCAGGATATCCATATCGTAGCCCAGCGACTCGCTGCTACGAGCGTTTGCCCAGCGAAGAATGTTCTTGAAGACGTCGTTCGAAGGCTCGATCACCATCAGCGTCGTCGTGAAGAAAGGCTGCGCGAGCCAGTATGCCGTCGGTGCGTACAACGGCGCGGATGGAAGCAGGAACAAGTCATCCAAGTTCTGCACCGGCACGGCGTCCGAGTCCAGGAACACAATGCGTTCGTAGCCGAATTCTTCAAAGGCTCGCAGCTTGGTGAGCGACTCCTGCCACGTCGGTTCGGTCACGTCCGCCAGGATCTTGTCCACTTTGATGGTGCGAGCCTGGAACTCTTTGCGGGTCCTCTCGACCATATACGGCGCAAGTCCGTCCACGTACAACACGACAAACTCGATCCGCGACGTGTCCATGTGTAGAACATTCACGAGCCGATCCATGGAATGCATCGCCATGCACGCGTACGCGTCCTCCGTGACGTAGTATACGTACGCAAACTTCTTGGCCGCCGGTGGAATTCTCGATAAGTCGGTGGGCTCAGCAAACGCGATCACCAGGTGCTCTTCGGAGACAGGCCGCACGCCGTATCGCGCGCCACGAGCAGCGTAGTTGGAGTTTGTATTATGCGAGGACACGAGCTCGGCGTCGTTGGAGGAGATGTAGACGTACGTCGTGACAAGTGAGACCGAGATGAGGATCATCAGCGCCGTCTGCAGATTAAACGCCAGCGGCTTGGCAGGCGCTGGCTTCCTGCGCCGCACGGGGGGTCGAAGGCCGAAGCTGAGCGCGTCTTCATTATGGCGCGCGCCACCCACGGCTCGCTGTCTCTCCGCCATGAAGACTTTTCGCGAACAGATCCTCAACTTTCTGTGTGCCGTGATGGCCTTTACTAGGTTTATTAGATTTTAATCTAATTTTGCAAACCTATCTCCAATAGGTTTTTAAACCTATTGGAGATAGGTTTGCAAAACAAAATGGCTACACTTGAGGATCTCCTGAGATCCTGAGATCGCCCAGACCACAGCAGAATGCAGCCTCTGACTGTACGATGACTGGTTACGTGGACACGACGTGGAGCCAGTCGTCTGGCCCAAGGGAGATCACGTTCTTGAGCTCTTCGACGACGTTATCGTGGACTTCTGGACGCGAAAGCATGAGCTGCCGCGCGCTTTCCAGCACGTCCGACGCGTTCCACAGCAAGATGCCCATGATCTTGTTGCCCTTGAGGTAGTACACGACCCCACGGTCGTACGATGGCGGGGTCGACGGTCCTCCAGCAGCCTCATTGCGACTTCGACTAGCCTTCTGGACAAACACGCCGACCGTGTGGAGCGACGCGTCGATCTCACCGAGTCCTTCGATCTGGACGTCGATGCCACTCAAGTTGCTGCGGAACATGGGCTGGTGACGGTACAGCTTCATCTTGTTACTTGGCGACGAGGGCGTGGCGTTTGCCGACGCGACCATGTTCATACCAGCCAGCAGTCCGCTGTTGACGGCGTGGTCGTACCGGTCCACTCGGCGGCGACCAATGTACGGATCGTAGTAGCTCGCGGCATTGCCCGCCACGAACACACCGGCCATGGCTTCGAGCTGGGCGTTGACGACGATGCCGCCGTTGCGGTCGTCGATTTCAAAGCACGCCTGGCGGTCGAGACGCAGGTTTGGCTCGGTGTGGGTCGAGGCCAAGACGACGTAGTCCGAGACCATCTTGCTCTTCTTGCCGTTGCCCAGAGCCTTGATGGTCACGCCGTCTTCTTCGACCGATTTACCTTCGCACTTGACACTGGTCACCAGACGATCCGGAATCACTTCGACACCGGCAGCCTGAAGCCGCTGGCCCAGCTCAACCGCAAGATAAGGTGGCAGCGATCGACTCGCAGGCGCAGACTCCACGAACGCCAACTGGGTCTTGATATGTGCGTTGCGTGGATCGGTCGCGATTGCTGTCGCGAGCTCTGTGCCGAGAAAGCCACCGCCGACGACAGTCACTCTCTTGAGGTCTGGCTTCTTGTTGAGCGTGTTGAGTTGCTCAAAGTCGTGGAACGTCGTGCACAGATTGATCCGGTCCTTGAGCGAGTACGAGATGCGGTCGCTGTCCAGCACGTAGAAGTGGCGTGGCCGTCCCGAGCACGCGATCAGACACTTTTCGTATCGGATTTCCGTGCCGTCGCTCAGCAAAATGCGGTTCTTTTCCACATCAAAATGCATCTTCGTCTCCTTGCGCATGAGCAGCGTCACTGGTGGCTGGTAGCCGCCTCCACTGGAGCTACTGCCACTGCTAGAACTCGTCCCTGGCGTCGGGTCCGACGGCTCTTCTTCGAGCCGTTGCGCAATGTGGCGACGCCACTCGTTGTACGTCTCCAATAAGGCCTCGGACATGGGCTCCGAGTCCGAATCCCCGTCGTTGGCTCCGTCACCAGGGGACGCGTGGTGGCTCTCGTGGCGTGGGCGGGCCCGCTCATCACTGAGGATCAGGATGTCGGCCTGTGGGTCGCTCTGCCGGATCGCCTCGATCGCCGCGTGGGCCGCCGTGCCACAGCCGACGATCACATAGCGATGGAACTTCTGGTGGTTACGACGCGTGAAGCGGCGCGCAAGACGCAGATGCTCCTTGGAGAGCTGCCCACCGCGTGGCTGAGGAGGTAGAGGCGGTGGACCGTCGTACGAGGCTTCGGCGTGGGCTTGGTCTCCGTTAAACGTCGTGGTTAAGATCGCGCCAAGAGCCACAGCGCTAACAGCTGAGCCGATTCCAACCGCAGCACCGTGATCGTACGCGCGTGAGGATGAAGACGCATCGCCACTAATAGCAGCACGCGCAGCGTGGCGCCGCAGCCACGACGCAGAGGAGCGCCACATACTCAGGGCTGGTGGCGTATCTTGGGTGTTTGCGACTGTGGCGCATCAACGAAGCTTCCCAAGTCTCACCTTGTTTTGTGAATTTAGACTATAGTTGACCTAGTATTGGAGCGCTTAGCTTGTACTCTACCTGGTTTTAGAGAGTCTAAATTGAGATCCTGTAATTTATCGCGTAATTTACCAACGTCCCAATCTTGAAGTTGCGGAAAAAAGAGCTCTTCACTCTGCGGTACCATCAGCCAGCCTACTGATCTATGGTAACCTCGACGTCTCTTCGCGGCACGTCGAAGTGGATGCGGCGTCAGCAGTCGGGCTTTTGCCATTGTTCACAGTACACAAGCCCACGCGCCACGAGTGGTCTGCCTGGGGGCTTCTGTTGGCCTCTTTGCTCTTCGTGTCTCTCTTTTCCTCTTTTTCCACCTGCCTCCTCCCTCCTTCGTGGCGACTCGACTCCTCTCGCTTCTCGCACTCTCCGTCTCAGACGACGGATGTGGAGGTGCTGTCCACGGTCTCACCAGCGCTCTCCTGCTATCAACGGCTCTGTTTGAATCCACCCTAGACCGTCACGATGAAGCACGACCAGCGCAAGAGTCCAGCGCAAGAGCCACACACTGAGTCAGATCAACAGGACGAACGGCGAAGCCCCGCGAGCAAGCCGTCGGGCAGGAAGATCGACTCGCTCAAGATCGAGCCGGCCATTGAGTTGCACCGCAGCAGCAGCGGCCGTAACATTCGCCTCAAGCACAGCAAGGCAGCGTCGTCTCCATCACCTCACGGGCTCACACCGCGTGCGCCAGAGTACAAGAAGCCGCCGCCTGAGTTGGCAAGAAAGAGATCGGTGTCTGCCCATGAAACGTCGTTGGAACGAGACGAAGAGGACGAGGAACACCATCGCTCGAGAGACCGGTACAGATCGCTAACACCTACAGCTACAGTTGCAGCAGCAGCAGCGGCAGGGACAGCGTCACTTCCAAGTAACCAGGCCGATAGTGTGCCCAAGCCGAGAAAGTCCAGCACCAAACGGGACGATCGACGGTCCAGTTTCATGATCCCAGAGCAAGTGCTAGAGCAGCTTGGATTCGTGCGCTCGTCGACGCCAGAGCCAGAGAACGAGACAAACCAAGAAAACGACGAAGATCTAGAAGAGAAGGCTCCTGTCCCTTTGCTTCGTATCCAGGAAGACGTCTCCAGCGAGGCCCCGCCGCCGCCTCCACCATCGCCACCACTACAGCAAGACAGTCTCCCGAAGAAATCCGGAGGCGGCGTGTACCAGTTTGCCTTGTGGAAGAAAGCAGGTCGTAACCACATACTTGTGGACGCCATCTCTGGCTACGACTCGGCTCCTTCGCCTGCTAAACCTTCGCCTCCAAAGCCATCGCCGCTCAAGCGACGCAGCTCCAGTGCAGACCACTCGACCGACAATATTTCCGTCTCGTCCCACTACGAAGCAACTCGCAACGCGACTGGACGCTCTGGATCTGGCCGTCCACGAGCTCACATTGACATCTCGAGCTCGACTGAAAGCCTGAGTAGCATCATCGACCAGCGGCTCTCCATCACGCGGTCAACGTCACCGGTCATCGGCAGTGGCCGCTCGAGTTTGCGGTCGTTCGCACTGCCTCCACTGTTGGCGAGCGACGACGCAGCCATTTCACGATGGAGACGCGGAGAGCTGATCGGCGAAGGTACGTTTGGCCGCGTGTACATGGGTCTGAACGCCGAGACTGGTGCCCAGTTCGCTCTCAAAGAGATCGAAATCAGGTCAGTCGCGAACGAAGACCAGATGGGGCAGCTCCAAAAGCTCAGCGAGGAGATCGAAGTCATGCACAATCTGCGCCACGACAACATCGTGCGGTGCGTATCGTTCCAATGAGCAGGCCCACCATATAGAGGGTGGACGCTCAGTTTTCTTGTGGTTTGCTTTAAACAGGTACAAAGGCAGCCACCGCACGGAAAACCACTTCTACATTTTCATGGAATACATCTCCGGAGGCTCCATCGCCAGGTCAGTCCACGGTCTCTTCAGGCAGTATCCTGATCTATTACTAAGTAACTGACTGACATTGTTGTGTGAATTGAACTGCTCAGTATGCTCGTGCAGTTTGACGCGTTCAATGAAGAGATCGTGCGCAAGTTCACGCGCCAGATCATCGACGGCGTGAAATATCTCCACGAACAAGGGATCATCCACCGTGATATCAAAGGTGCGAACGTGCTGGTCACGGAACACGGCGTCGCCAAGCTCGCAGATTTCGGCTGCTCAAAGCGACTGCCAGAGATCACGACGACGAGTCTAGAGGAGAGTCTGCGCAGTATCCGCGGCTCGATCCCGTGGATGGCCCCCGAGGTCGTGCAGCAAACAGGCCACACGTTCAAAGCCGACATCTGGAGCGTCGGCGCGACGGTGATCGAGATGGCGACGGGCAAGCACCCGTGGCCGTCGATCACCAGTGGACTCGCCGCGTTGTACACGATCGCCACTACGAAGACGTCACCGCCGATCCCAGACCACTTGTCCGACGAGGCCAAGTCGTTCCTCGCGCGATGCTTTTGCGTCAACCCGGAAGGTGCGTTGGCTGAAATGAAAGTCCTGGTGATCTGTACAAATTAGGAGCTAACACTTGACTCGGGTTTGTTTTCTGCAGAACGAGCTACGGCCGCAGAGCTCGCGCAGCATCCTTTCCTACGCTGGCGATGAGATCTCAGCCAGTAGTCGTGTCTCCCTTCAACGCGAACGAGAGCGAAGACGACGACGAAGAAATAAAAACACACAAGCAAGAAAAATAGAAGCGCAAGCTGCCACGCCTCGTAAAAGGACTGCCCACAAGAGGCCATATCCACGTGACCGACAGCAGAGCTATCAGTACATTACCTCCACGTTATGCCGCTCCGAACCACCACCACCAAAACAAAGTAAAAAGCACGCCGCTTTCATGTCTAGAATCACGAATAATATATTACATTGACCAGATCGACTGACTCACTGGATGGGGCTTGAGGCGAACTTGTAGTGGCGGGGGGGATGATGGGTTATACCGGGCTATCGGTGCTGCGGGAGGTGCGGAGCAGCTCTGAGTCCTCGCCGGGGCTTTTGAGCCCCACGGGCGTCGAGGCTTCTGACGAGGGCAGCGCGCCTTCTTCCAATGCGATCACACTGCGTCGTCTTGCGACGGCCTCGGCCGCAGTCTCCTGTTCTTCTCGTTCTGAAGAAGTCGAGGGCTCTTCTGGTTTGGACTCGGTCTCCTCTTTGTCTTCAGGCTTCTCGGTCTTATCAACTGGTTTGGCTGGTGAGGAGGAGGCTGACTCAGACTCTGGCTCGGCGTCTGCTTCTCCAGTGGTCTCGAGGACACTGGATCTTCGTCGCAGGGTCTCCCCTACTGTGATGCTCAGTGCGCTCTCGTCGGTCTCACCTGCTTCCAGGTCAACGCAGTCGGACGAGCTGGCAGTGGACGCGAGTCCGCTGAGGTCGTCGCCGTACTCGTCGTCGTCTTCATCGTCGATCACGAACCGCGGGATGCGGCCATTGGAAACCGCGACAGGCGTCGGACTGCTTTCCGAGGCCGAGCTCGCGACGAGCCCGTCATCACCAAACACCACGAGGCTCTTGCCACGACGACGACCCGTCGAGTCGGCTCGCTGCAGCATGTAGTCTGAGTACGACGGCATGAAATTGTGGTACGCGTCGGCAAAGATATCTGAGATACTCAGCACTTCCTTCATGTTCTTGAGCACCTCTGAGTCGGGTAGACGGTCGAGGTTCTTCTTGAACTGGCTCGGGTTGAACGCCAAAAAGTGCAGTAAAGCAAACGGCACCATCTCGACACACAGCACGAAATCCTTCCACGCGAAACTCTGCTCGTTCGTGATGCCCGGCACGAAATCAATGAGTCCGCTTTGCCAAAACGTGAGGAACACGACGCTCTTGACGGCAAAGAACTTGAGCACCGGGTTGAACGTCTTGAGGATGTGCTTGGTCGCCAAGTAAAACAGCCACAGTCCGTACAGCGCAACCGAGTACGAGATGTTGTACACGACCGTGAGGATGAGCTGGTACGGAAGCGTGTGGTACTGTCCGCAGGCCAGCATGATCAGCGACAACAGCGCGAACACGGGCTTGATGAACACGAACTGGATCGTCGCGCGCTTGCAGGACCGCAGCAGGCGTCCGTCTCGGCCAATCGGACTCATGCAGCGGTTCAGCGGCCACGCGTGCGTGATGTCCGGCTCACCCTGCATCTTGAGCACGCACACAGACTCTCCGCCTGCAAACGACAGCACGAGCACGAGGAACGAGTAGACCACAAAGGCCTCGTAGCAGTCGCGTAAGGTGTCAAAGTACAACGCCTGGTTCACGAACTTGAGCGACAGGAACGAGCCAAGCGCGTACACGGGCACGATCACGAGAATGCGCACAATGTACTTTTGAAGCTGCGGCCGCGAGTAGTGCTGGAGATGCTGGTAGATGTTGTACACGCTGAGCATGGTCGCGAGCCAGCAGCAGAGCAGCGCGAGCGCGAGCGACTGGCCGCGGTGGGTCTCCACCCAGGCCAGCGGCAGGCCCAGGATCTGGCCGTCGCCCGTGGCGTTGCCCTGCAAGACGCTGGTCTCGTTGATGGCCAGGCGGTCCATTTACGAGAAGGGTTTGTGATGGATATTGGAGGCCAAATGCGACGGCAAAGGTCGGGATCGGACGCGCAGGACCACGCGCGTTGACGGTGGGTGATGCGTGGGGGGACTGGCGTACGGGGGGAAGCGTGAAGGGAGGATGAGGATGAAGGGTGGAATGGAATGCGCCTCTCTGCCTCTCGTCGTCTTCGTCGCTTTCGCTCGCTCTCTCTTCCTCGATGAGCTCCTGACTGTGGCGAGCTGCATATTCAGCGCGCCTGCGAGAGTGCGGATTGGCTGAATATCTAAATCAGTTGGGTTTGATTGGGTGAAAATAAGGTTTACGGCGAAGACTGATAGACCGAATGCCGAAACAGTTGGTGGAGGAAAGGGAAAAAAGATGAAAGAGCGGGACCATTTGGGGTCTTGTATTGAAGCGAGTACAGTACCACAGTGTTTGCTTGGGTCAGTGTAGCCATGTGAAAGCAGTTGGGCTTGTCACACGTGGGGATATTTCGCAAAAGTGGGTGAGTGGGGATGGGAAAGAGCATGAAACAAGGTGAGACACTCGCGCGAAGCGACATCCCACGCAAATGATCAGCCCCTTCGTCGTCTCTATGTGTAGTGTTGTGGATGTTTGGTTTGTTGTGATCTTGTGCATGAGACTCTGGCTGTTACAGGGTCCAAAAGGCTACAGTGTAGTGGACACTTCCGCGTTTGTGTGGCATTGTGGGAGTACAGTGTACTCAGTACACTGTAGTCGGTTTGTGCTGAGATCTCATGCCACTACTTACGCGAGGACAAGCAGTGTCGTAGGCCCTCCATCGTGGAGGACTCTGGGCGCATTGTAATACGCCCGAAATCCTCATAGGAAACGACCAAACCGATGCCATCCACGTGGTTGTTTACAGTTTGTAGTAGTAGTTCACTTTCCGGCTCGGGTTTAGCGTCGCATACATTCATCTTTGTGTCGCCATAGTCGTTGGCTCGGGCGGAAACGGCAAAGATACGTACGTTCACGTTGTGGGAGGGGACCCAAGCTGTTGAGCCAATCCTGCGACGGGTCAGTGTGTGCAGGACAGAGTCTGTAGGCCGTAAGTGGTCTACTATCAGACTCAAATCACATCTTACACGGAACACACCAAGATAGAAGTTTGGATTCATTTCCAACGACTTGCACTACAACGGCCATGTTCGCGCCCACAACAAAAGGATGCTGTGTGGCTTCGGCAGTGGTGATAGCGTGAGGCGTCGTCGTTGACTTGGAGTCTCCGAGTTGAAGAGCATGTCAGTGTCACACTACAGTGTGGCAAACTATTTATTGGCCAATATTATTGGTGGGAGTGGTTATGCGCCAATCATTGACAGTGTAGCCAAAGTGCGGCACCACTTGAAGTTGCGTGAAGTGGACCACTTCACGCAACTGAGGGGTTGCGCGAAGTGGTACAGTACTCAACCATATTCATTGGAGCCGGGTATTTGCTTTCACAATCAGTTGCTCTTCGTACGTCTGAGAGAGTCTAGACGTGATATGAAAGGTGACCATATTACACAGTCTCGATGGAGAGACCGTACCCAACTCATGTCCACGGACCAGATCCTGGCAGAATCACCTTGACTCTCAACGCTTGAGGCCTCTCCGGCCGAGACTCGGCCGGCAAAGGCAGCGAAGACGAACTGCCAATCACTGATGGAGAGCGCCAGCTACACCGATCGAGACTGGGCACACTGAAGAACACCCACTCCAGAACAGACAGAAAAGAGAGGGAGAGAAAGAGAGAGAGAGAGGCAGACATGAGCTGGCCACGATGGCTCCGCAGCTCAGGCGGCCAGCACGTTGAGATGCTGAGCCACGAGCTCAAGTCCGCGAATGAATACGCCGCAATGCAGATCTTGCAGTCGGAGCTGATCGACACGCAGCTGCACGAGTCGGTGAAGCAGCGCATCGTAAGTAAACGGCCCGCAACATTTCATTGCGCACACTGTACAAATCTGACGCCAACGCTGTTGTTCATCTTTCTCTTTGCAGAGACAACGCGGGCTTCTATGGGCATGCGATCAAGGCAGTGAACAAGTCCTTCGGTTCGTGCTCGAAGGAGGCGCGACGCCAAATGGACGCGACGTGAGGGTAAATGAGACCTTGGCCTGAGCAGCTCAGCTGAGATCGATAAGTTGTGCTGACAACTACTGCGATGTTCTGCATTCTAGCGTGTCGGGCGGACACTTCTCTATATGGCGGCCGCTAAGGGGCAGACAGAAATCGTGAGACTGCTGCTGGAATTTGATGCCGACGTGAATGCAACAAACAAGGTAAGTACGCGAGTGATGAGGCACATGATGTCGTTCTGCCGGTACGGTGCTTGGCTTCGGTATTGATGCAAATTTTGTTCACTGTATCTATGCAGGACCGAGAGACTCCCTTGTTGCTGGCGTGCGCCAAGGGCCATACTGAAATCGTGAGACTGCTTCTTGAAGCTCAAGCGGATGCGCATCTGGCGGACAAGGTGGGTGACTTGATGACAATAGGCTACAAGGCGGGGCATTGGCCCTCATTCGCTCATTGGCTGCATGCAGGAAAGAGAGACTCCTTTATTGCGGGCGTGCGCCAAGGGTAGTACTCAAATCGTGAGACTCCTTCTTGAAGCTCAAGCTGAGGTGAATCTGGCGAACAAGGTGCGCGGTTTGAAGGTGGAGATGAATGGGAGGGTTATTGGTTTGGTGCTCGTTGACTTGGGTTCGGCTATTGTGACTCTTGCGTAGGATCGAGAGACCTCTCTACTGTTGGCGTGCTCCCACGATGATCCTGACTTAGTGAGACTTCTGGTTGACGCCGGAGCTGACGTTCGATCGGCATCCAAAGTAGGGCTCTGTGTTCCTTTGCATCTCAATTATTCGGAGTGCCTCTAATAAGTGATGGCAACCAACGATCTTTTGTAGAATGGGCTGACACCGCTACACTGTGCACGGAATGCCGCCATCGCTCGGTGTCTACTTCGTGCAGGTGCAGACCCCACAGCTCTGGATAAGGTAAGGCAGCACGTGCAAGACATCAAGTCATGATACTTGGCCTAACCAGCGACTGAATTGGTAGCATGGCAATCACTCTCTTCACACTGCCTGTCTAAATCTGCGCCATCGTGTCGCACGAGTGCTTCTCGCGTCCAGCAACTCTCTTGATACGCCCGACCGAGTAAGTCAAATCGCATGTTATCCGACAATATGCATTCCCAATGTGATGACCTGACTCTGACGTGGTTACTTTGATAGAACCGTCATCACTCGATTCACAAGGTCCTCTTCCATGTGATGGCGAATGGCTGCTCTCAGGACGCGCTACGAACGCTACAGCTACTGGTCGAGTATGGGAGCAAGTGGGACTCAACTTGTGACAAGATCGTACGGAAACACGTATTTTTGCCCTTTTCAATGGGCCGTTACCGACGTTGGACGCGGGTCAGCAACTGGAAGCAACTTGGGCGTGCGGTTCAATTCTGTTTCGACCAATGGACCCTTCAGCAGCAACAAGCGCTTCCTCTGACCGATGTTCCAGCTCTCCAAGTACACAACGGTGCAAATGAAGTGAAAATCTACATCCAAGAAATAATCAAGTCAGAAAACGTGGTGGTTCGGGGCAAGATCTGCGTAGTCGGACCAAGCAACTGGGGGAAAACCAGCCTGATCAAATCGTTGACAACTGAAGTACCATCGCTCATCCATCCGGACAACCGCACTGTCGGGATCGACCACTTCCACATGGCTTTTGATGAGAAACTCGAAGGAGGGACGGCAACGAGGAAATACGAGGTCACGTTCTGGGATTTCGCGGGTCAAGACACGCACCAAACTGCCCACTCGCTATTCTACACCGCCCGCACACTCTATATCGTGTGTATCGATCTCGACTCGTACGTGATTGCTTGCATGCAAGCAGAGCTGATGACAGACACCGAGTCGGAGGCCGACCGGTGGATGAACGAGTTTGTGGACACGAAGATCCTGCGATGGATCCGCGTGATCTGCGCGTGCCAGCCAGATGCCGAGTTTGTGTTTGTGGCGACGAAGAGAGATCGCGTCGTGAAGACGGATCTTGAAGGTAACGACGGTATGTTGTTACATCTTCGAAAGCGTCTGGAGAACGTGGCGGTGATCATCCACGGCATGAGGCGCGAGGCGAAGAAACGTCGAGTGCCAGAACGCAGCGGACTCTTATGGAGGCCCGCGCCTCCAACCCCATCGCCAATAACTCATCTCGGAGACCCGCGCCTTGCAAGAATGCCGAAAAAGCCAAGCGTTTGTATCATCGTGACTAGCTGCGTGACTTTGGATTACGTCAAATCCTTCAAGAAGGAGATCCAACAAGTGATCAGGAGGAGTGATCGAAGCTTCGCGATGCCAGACAAGTTCTCATTCGTCCTCAAAGCTTTGCTGCAGCTGAGGGCGGGTGCAATAGCGTCGGCCACGGACAAGCGCATCGCCACAACATTCATTGCTGTCAAGGAACTGATCCAAACCCTCGTGGAAAATGTCGTCGAAGCAGCATCGCCCCAAAGCCAGAGTAAGAGAGTGCTACACTTGGACGAGCTTTCCTGCCGTGTGATCCTACGGACGCTCCGCGACCTTGGCGACGTGTTATGGTACGACAAGATCAACGACGAGCTGCTCAAGAACACGATCATTTTGGATCCCATGCTCATGATCGACTTGGTGCGGGATGTTTACGACTTCAAGCGCACGAGCGAAGTCATGACCCACCACACGCTCAAGAGTCTCAAGCACTGGCGGCATCTCGAAGGAACCCAGAGTATGCTGCCTATGAAGCGCGTGATGCAACATTTCCATTTAGTGTTCCCGACCGCGGGTGAGATGGCCACCAACTCCGACCTCATCGTGCCAGCGTTCTGGAAGACCAAACCCTGCGCGTTCTGGATGTTTGGCGGTGGCGATTTGCGGTTTGGAAGGGGCGTCCACAGAGAAGACGTGGCTATTCGCGTGCATTTCGAGTACCAGTTCGTGAACAACTTCCCAGACACGCTGTTTGATAAAGTCGTAGTCGCCAGCTACTCGCCGTTCTACAAGCGTGACGTCGGTCCAGACTGGATCATGTACAAGGAGGAAGACGACGGGACTGCATGCCGGCTCATGGTGGGAAGAGACCACAAGACTCACCATCCGCTGCTCCACTTGGAAGCGTTACAAAGTTACTCAGCAGACGAGGATCAAGTGGAGGAGCTGTGGGCAATCTTCGCTCTTCTCGCAGAGTCGCTTGAGGTCGTGATACGAAGGTATCCTGGCGTCGTCGTTTGTCGCTACGTTCTAGAAGACACCGAGATGGATGTCGAGCAGACGAGGTACACACTTGAGACTCTGCAAAGGTTCAAATTCACCAGAGCATCGCGAAAGTGGCTGCCGCCAAAGTTGACGTGGGAGTCGTATCTCAAGTTTTGGAAGGAGGATCGGCCGTGGCAGCAAGTCGACGAATAGACTTGACTTTTGAAGTCGATAGACACGATTTACACGAACTCGCAATACCTCAACCACGTCGGCGTTTCGTATACTATCATCAACACTCGCTTTCAAAACTTAGTCCAGCTCCTTCTCTTTGTATGACGTTGTTTGGCTCCACGATTGCATTTTGCCGCTGAGTCTAGTAACGTCCTTCAAAGTAGAGGCCTTCATCTCAACACCAAAACTCAGTCAAGGATTGTCAGTCATATAGTGATGGTGAGCTTGAGTGCAACACCGTTGGTACTGGCACGGCGCCTACGACCATGAACCCTTCATTACAGTACATCAACTCGGTGAGCAATGTAGCTTGGACAGCGGAACGGGTTCGGACTCGCTGGCTCGATAACTCGATCCGTTTTAAGGTGTCATCATAGCAACCGCTAAGCCCGCCTGCTTGCCAACATGAGGAAAAACTCTTCGGCATTGCTTGCATCATCGTGAGATCGTCAGCGACTGGTGTTTGTGCTGCATGTCGTGTCATGACACTCGGTCACTCGGCCTCGAGCAAGTGCTGCGGCATGACCATGTTCTCCCACAGCAGCCACGACAGTCCGATCTCCACGAGTCGGTACGGCGCAAACTGTTCTTGCACGACGTCGCCCACGCCTCCTGTGCCTCCGTGGACGACCTC